>APFE031311253.1:0-31779 GCA_000404065.3 Pinus taeda | reverse complement strand
AAATCATGTTGGATTTTCAATAAAAAAATAATAATAATAAAACATTAAAATATAAAACAATTGGAAGCAAACAAAATGATTGCATAGAGAACACAAAACAAAACAAACAAACACCCGACTGTACTTTAAAAACTAAGATGCAGATAAAACAATTGTAAAATAATTGTTCTAATCTTAAAGGAATCGTTGCAAATGATGTCGATGAAAACGTACACAGCTCTTGAACGAGCCAAGTTATAAGTAGATTCCAATCCGTTGTTGTGATTAGGTCTTCATCAAAACCTGTCAATGAAAAATCTAATTGCGCAAATCATCTGAGCTTTAGTTCGATTGGAAAACGTTGATTTGTATATTAGAATGGTGAGAGACGAATCCATTTTTTTGTGCAAGCAAGACGTGTTTCATTTGACATAGATGGTTGCGGTGGCATTTTAAAAAATTCCAAAGTATCATTTACTGGTCGGTTGTTCTAATTTTGTGGCAAAGAATTTGCATCAAGTCCATGTTTGATTTGTTGGATTTGTCATTCACTTGACTTTGAATTTCTGGGAACTGTGCCAGGACAACCTTGCACTCTACAATTCAACATCTTTGCGAATGGAATTGGGAATAGAGAACAAAGAATTAATTTTTGGTTTGATGCCATAGTTGTTTTTCATAATTATTCAATTCTTTGGAACCAGAATTTGAATTGAACAATAAACAAATTGTGTATTTGATTGTTTGCCCATAACAATGCTATGTTTTATCCACTATTTTCACGTCTATTATCAAAGCCAACACATAAGGAGGTTGAAAGGTCATTGAAACTAATTGAAGAGGCGGCATAGAATAGAAAAAATCATGGCGGAAGCAGTCTACACATAGTTAGGAAGAAATTGTGGTTGCTCATAAAATCTCTGCAAGAATTTCCCAGGACAATCATGAATCAGTAGGCATAACCAACAACAAACTTGCAAATAAGAAAATTCAACCACAACAATCGATTTTTGTTGCCGGAGCATCACATAAAACATAAATGTTTTGACACATTATTTTAAAATGCATTTTTTGAGCAAACCGAGGAAAATTTCGGAAAACTGAGACATGGGTTTTTCTTAGAATAGGCCGAATTAAATAACCGAAAATGGTTTCCTCAATTTCACAACCGTTTGAGAGAAATCTGAGATTCTTCGAGACCCTGTTTCACTGACTGCGTGAGGAGAAACGAATTATATTTAATACACGGTGAATTGTTTAAACACAGCACGTTGGAGAGGGAAGAATTCAAATTAAAAACAAACTTTGATGGCTGGAATTTCCTTGTTGGTTACAATAAATTCGATAATGGAAACTCCCTGGTGTTGTTCATTGTATTTTGAACTCCCGCAAATATCTCAAGCAGTCCCTTCTCTGTTTCGGTTAAATAAAATCCTGTGAAAGCTAGATGATTGTCGTGGTATATGGTGGTATATCAAATGCACTCAAAATTGTTCATTGAACCTTTGAATGTATGCTTTGGTGTTGAATTGGCTTTGAATTACGTGGTGTATCTTTTCAAGCATTCAAACCATGTATATGCATTGAACTATTATATTGAATTGAAGAGCATGAGTTTGGTTGACTAATTTAATTATATATGTCTTGCATTTGGTTCCATTCAAGGCTATTGTGTTTTTTTTTAAATGTTATATGGCATATGACATATGTTGGAATTAATTCATGCCCATGAGGCATTGCAATTATCACTAGATTTTGGCTCCAGTAAACCACAACATTGTTTCTTGCTATTTGAATTCATTTTTTGTTATTTACTGACTTGGGTTGTTTGTTCAGTATTTTAGCTACAGAAATTGTGCACATTCTGCAACTGAACAACAATTCTGCAGCTAATTGACAATTTTGTAGTTGAACAACGATTCTGCAACTAATCGACAATTCTGCAGCTGAACAACGATTCTGCAACTAATCGACAATTCTGCAGCTATGCATTTAACTCGATGATTTGTTAAACAATGTGTTCTAACCGGAAATTCATGATCAACATGCCATTTCATTTTCTTACATCATTTTTCACTATAGCATCATGTTTCCATGCCACATTTTACATGAAAATTTTCACAGTTTCATAAAAATTTCAAAACAGTCTAACTTTCTCATACGACATCGGAATTCGATGAGACAAGCATCGATGGAAATATCTCGACGAGATCTACAAAATAAGGGAGCTATTTTTAGATTTTGAAACAGTAAAGAATGAAGAAATTGCTGAAAGAAACAACATGTAACTTGGGGCACTACTTTCGTCACGGGTATAAACTCTTTTGGTTTTCTTTCATGAACTTGTTTAATGGTACCGATTCTTATTTTTTTAATGTAAATGTCATTAATGGAGAGATTGATCACCTCTTTATTTTGATAACCTTACAATCCATCAGAAAAGAAGTACTAGTTTTTGTAGGTTCTAGGAGGAAGAATAGAGGACCATAAGCAAATAGTGTCTCTTAAAGACCACATTTATTTCACAAGAAAATGATCAGAGCATCAACAGAGATGAAACATCAATGCATGAGCACATGATAATGCATAACAGATCCAACAGTTGCAAGCCTTTCAGATGCCAGTGTTTCCATTATACCCATACTCCTTTACTCAATAAAACCTTCATCTCATTTCCTTTGCAATCGCATTGCATTTCACTTAGTCAACCAATAAAATTCTCATCTCATTTTCCTTCACAACTCATTTTTATTCATAAAAACTATATTTTCCTACCTTGATTTCACTAACTCATAACCCATTTTCATAAAGACATTCAACTTTCTTACATGTTGATTTGTCCTTTTACTTTCCATTAACTTGTCATTTTCCTTTCCATTAAATAAACTTCAATCCACTACAAAATTTTCCATTCATAGTACTTCAAAATCATTGTTTCATGCTCATGTTAAATGATGGAAGATTCCTTAAGGCCTTTCTTCGAACAAGCCTTGGCCTATTGACATCGACACATTATCTAGGTTTAGGGCTAGAGTCCTCATTAGTACCTTGAGGCTTGTATGACTTAATGACATGCTCTCTCGCCAACAATCATGGGAATACATCAATGTCCCTTGATCGTTGGATCTTGCAAGTGGCTCGACATCGGCTCATTTATTCTCCCTTCGCAAGATGTACTTAGGTACCTTGGCACTCGTTGGCATTAATGGTGAGTTTGTCTCGCATTGGTTAACGACATTCATCAATGGTTGGTAATCCAATGACCTCTCTTCATGCTCGACACCGACACATTTATTTGGATGACTAGAGTTGTACCATTGGTTTTATAACAATTGAAGACTATATCATTTCAGCATTTTGTAGCAGATACAACATATTTAGCAGTATAAATAAAGAATCCATTTCACAACCTCATCCACCATTTATTCAACCAAGAAGCAGATGAATTCTACATTTCATTCCATGATCCAGAAGCAACCACACTCTTCAATTTCCATAAATCATGCGCTTTGAAGGTAAGTGAAAGTATGTGGTTTTCTAATTTTTAGTCATGCAAATCCTTAAAATACTAAAATTGTAACTTTGGGAAATTCCTCACTTCCTCTTTCACATTGTCATATCTTTAGTTGGGGGGAGGGGACATCATTTCATATTCATATATCATACACCATCACACATTTTCATTTCATCCTAAGATACTTGTCCTAATCAATTATGATTGCATTATGGTTCAAAAAGTTATATGATTTGCAAATAATACCTAAATTATGAGCACACTATATGGTTGATTTTAAAGATGCATTCTTAAATATGTTCAATGAATCTTGCTGCAACAAAAAGAAATAAGGTATTGAAACACAAGAACCAGTGCCAATTAGAATTTGGTTGAAACACAAGAACCAACCAACTATGTTTCAATTCAATGTATGACAAAGAATACTTTGCAAAAATAAATAAAATTGTCAAATGCAAAGTTTAAGGACATATGATATAAGCCAAGCTCATTCAAAAGCAAAGACGTTGCGAGCAAATCGAAGGAATTAATGCAATGTTTGCATGAGGACATGCAATTACTCTAGTTGGGGGGTATGTTGGGCCTCCAAAATGTCTTCAAAATGACATCCACTTTCACCTTTATCACCACCATTTCACTCACATGTCGCAACTCCATAACCATATAACCTTTCATTAGCCACCATTTTCATAAATATATGGGTTAGGATCCTTATTTACCAAAGTTATTTATTTTATGTATTTAAAGTGAATTTATGATTAAAAACTAGGAAATTAACATGGTTTCATGTATCTATACATGTGCCTTGAGTTTCATGATATGTATAGGTCATTTGGAAGCTTCCAAGGCACCCTTGTGTGACCTCTGATGCTCAAATTCGAAT
This sequence comes from Pinus taeda, assembly GCA_000404065.3. Lineage (NCBI taxonomy): Eukaryota > Viridiplantae > Streptophyta > Pinopsida > Pinales > Pinaceae > Pinus > Pinus taeda. The sequence goes on along the minus strand of APFE031311253.1, from coordinate 27,403 downwards.
TCCCTTCAAAGGAGATTTGGATAAATGTCAAAGAAGGATATGTGTCCTATTTGGATTGTAACTCTATGAGGTGTCTCATCGTTTCTTATTTGGATTAGAAATCTATGAGACACTTAGGGGATATGTGCCTCATTATGAGCTATTTTGTTGTAACTATATGAGATTTTAATGGATCTTCATTAAATAGGGTAGCTTCTTATGTTTCTGTATAAATAGGAGAGCCTTTTCCTTTGAAAGGCATGTGTAAAGTTGGAGAAATGATCATGTTTTTAATAGAGAATTTGGAGCTTATACTTGGAGATTTGAATATTTAGTTTTGCTTGCATATGGAGCTTCTTCACTTGCCATCCTCATACACCATTGGAATGGCCATCTAATGATTGTGATATTTAATTGCTTTTAAAGATTAAAGTTTATTTGCTTTCTTAGTATTAGTTTTAGAATGACTGTGTAATATTTGCTTTTCTAAAAACATTTCAATAGGGAAGATTTATGTATTTTCTAATTGGATTAAGTATGAGGCAAGGGCTCATAGTTATTTAGTTTCCTTTCATGTTCTATTATTTACTTTCTTAGATCAAACCATCAATTCATTGTATAATTGAATAAATGATTAGGCCAAGAAGGTGACTTCAAATTGTGTGATTGAATGTTCAACCTATGCAATCATTGAGCTTTACTTTTTCGTGCTTTTATATTTGCTTTTAAGATCCTCATTTAATTGCATTAACTGATATTCCTAAAGATCATTCTAAGAAATTGAATTAATCATATTTCAAGATTGAATGGATGAAATTTGATACATACAATTACTGAGTTATTTTCTGCACACTTTACTTACTCTTTTAGGACATTATAAGTTAAAGTATAAATAGTTGCTTACACATCATCTCAAGAAGGTAACACTTCATAATTGAATGTTGGAGTAACTAAGCATGCATTAGTTGTTTTTGATTTCACAGGCCAGTTGAATTTCATTTTAATTATTTGATTTCATAGATTAGATGAATTGGTCTTCTTTATTTTGTAGTTAGATTGATCTAAACTGAAAGACAATTTCTAGCACACACAGTGCACACATGCTTCACAAGTTTACAAAACCCACGGGTCGACAAATTAAATGACAGGCAATCACTTTGCCCCAACAATAGGTAGGATTTATCATACTCTAGGTATGTTCCCAGGGAGTTCCCAATACGCCTAAAGATGTCCTCTGACTAGAATTATAGAGGTGAGCCAGGTAGCCTGACCCAGAGAGGGCTTGCTCCCAGTTGTTCTCTTTTTGGGTCGAAAAGTGGTGTCCACCTCCGAAGGAGCACCGGTTCTTATTCGATATGTCATACCATTAAAAGTACCCAGTCGGTGTGCTCTACCCTGGCAAAACGAAGCGCAAACCATCCTTTAACAAAAGTCTGAACCACTGGTGGTTCGGCTAGTTGATGCCCCCATACCTCCATGGCCCACTAATTCAATTTAGTGGCACAGTAGAAACGGCCCCTGACTCTTCCAACTAGCACTCGCTCGGCTGTGTCCATCGCCTTGCTCCACTGGAAATCCTCGCCCAAGCTCAGGAATACCTCTAATGCTTTTGGTTTCAGAACCCTTTGTTTCTTCACTTTTTGGGTTCCTTCATCGGGTATGGAATTCTAATGGGCACCTTGGGTAGGGTCGCTCTCAAATGTTGAAACGTCCAGGAGGGGTTCAGAAGGAAAGACCCTCGAGATGGGAGGGACTTCCATAATATTCCCAGATGGGGGGGCTGATGGGGGTGGTGCGAGTTTCCCTGGATCTGAGGCTGCAAGATCACTAGTGGTCGTTGCTGAGAGAGCACGGGAGCTGGCGGAGGAAGGAAAATATGAGATGCCCTCATAGGAAATGCCTAGACTAAGTTATAGGGTTTGATCCATGAAATTTAGGGTAGAAGGAGACAAAGGCTGAGCGGTGAGGTCTAAAATGGAGGGGAAGGCCTCTGAGAGTGTAGCTACTGAGCATGAGGGCCCTGAGATCGAGGGAAATGAGGCAACGGTATCAGTGAATTTGTAGCCATAATGGTAGCTATTTGTCGGGTTTACCTAGGGAGATGTCCAAATGGAGGTACCTGCTAGTGGGTCTTCGGAGTAGTCTACTAGGTCCTCCATAATCATCGCAATATTCCCGTGCCAGTTGCCTTCAGAAACCAAGGTCGCCTGTCCCTGTAGTGACTGGGTAACATATGGGGGTTAGTCGAGGAGGAGGGTAAGGGTAAAAACTCAAAGCATTAAGAATGGAGGAGTGACCATAATGGCGTAAATAGGGGCGGAGGTTGAGGATCGGGGCGGTGTATGCGAAGACAGTGAGGAGCAGCAGCGTAATCAGACAGTCGTAGGCGCTGTGCAGAATGCAGACTCAAACGAAATCCTAACCCATCCTGTACATCGTTTCCTCATCAAGCCTCTAATACATATTTTTATTATTTTAACATACAAATCTTTAAAAAAATAATAAAAATCATTTTATAAAATTCATATAGCCTCTTTCTCTTTACTATTTGAGTGTGTAATGTTTCCCGCATTATAAATCATGAACCAAGTACAATTTAAAGCCCAATTATTAAAGCGAGCAAACAAGAGATATTTAGAGTCATTTATTAAAACTTTATAACATTTTATTACATTTATTCACAAATATGTCAATCATATTAAAAAGGAGGCTTGCAATAAAATATTTTATCAAACTATATGACATTAAAATCACTTGTGTACATGTCTTCGGGTCAAATGAGGAGGTTCTCCTCTTGCCAACATATACATCCCAATTATTCAAATATGTATTATTACGCCGTAAGGCGTTTCCATTTGAAATGAATGACCCCAGCCGCCCCCGTGTCCTATTGTTGACCATAGATTTGTGGTGTTAGACGATTGAATGAATCGTGGTCGTTGATCCCACTGATCCAAAACTAAATGAGGAAGAGGAAGCGGACAGACGCACAGTGATATTCCTCGCAGGGCTGAATGAAGCACTCGTTCATCGAGCTGCAAACGCAGGACATATCGCTGGACAACGAGGTAGAGATCAAGAAGTCTGTCAATGGGGTTACCTCAAAGACACTGCGTTCGGAAGACAGTGATGCTTTACCCCTATTGTCAACAGAAAAATCAGGGATAGCAGAAGTGGCGTCTGGATCTCGTATCCCTAGTGCAGTTTTCAATCTGGCGACGACTGTAATTGGTGCAGGAATTATGGCACTGCCTGCAACAATGAAAGTTTTGGGTCTGCCATTATGCTTTGCAGTGATAATCCTGATGGGTATTCTCTCGGAAATAAGCATTGAGTTGCTGGTCGAGTTTTCTGTTCGCCTGAAGGCTTCTAATTATGGTGAAACTGTTGAATCTGTTTGTGGGCACTCTGCCAGGGTTTTGTCAGAGATTTGTATTATTGTAAACAATGCAGGGATTATGATTGTTTATTTAATTATCATGGGAGATGTGATGTCCGGATCTTCGCATCACCAGGGGCTTTTTGATCAATGGACAGGAAAGGAAGGGTGGTGGAGCGATCGGAGACTGATAGTTTTCATCACAATGGTATTTGTTCTGGCGTCTCTCTGTGCTCTTAAGAAGATAGATTCATTGAAATTCACATCTGCTGCATCTGTTGCACTTGTAGTTGTTTTTGTTGTTTTGTCATCAATTATTGCCTTTGTTAGGCTTATAGAGGGCAAGATCGAGAGGCCTCGGCTGCTTCCTGATGTTGGGTCCAGAAGGGCTATTTTGGATCTTCTCCTTTCTGAAACAAGGGACAAGAATACGAACTAAATGCAGCTCCCATAAAAGCGAGCTAGGACTCCACCCTTAATTCGGTTGTTAAAAATGCAGTTTCGACTTATAGTTCTCTCATCCACAATCCATAAAGCATCATTGAAAATAAAATTATATGTTTCGCATGAAGAAAATAACCTTAACACTGTGAAACAATGGGCAAAAGAACTATATCACCTGCAAGCTACAACTTATACGCTATTCATAAAAGGATATCCCATAGAAACTGCCTAAAGAAGTTAAAACTAACTTGTACAGGCCACCACGGAGACGGGTCCATTTTGGCCCACAGGAGTCTCCCTCGAGCCAAGTGTTTTTGCTTTTGGAAAATACATGAGGCTACTTTAATACTCTGATTCCTCTCCGCATCGCTGCCTTTCATGAATGTCTGGTTCTCCATGTACTAAAAATTTCCAGAAAAAAACAATCCAATCATTTATCGGCCCTGGTGCCTAAGCTAGACTCTTAATCTCAAAAAAGTTTGCTTGGTCAATACATATGATCAAAGAGTAAATTGTCGTCAGAAAGAAGGTCGATCATTCACAAGTTCCAATAATAAAAAAGCTACATATAAAGCGTCATAGTTATTTTCATATTGCTGAATGTTTTGCATCCATGCAACCTTTCAAGTGAACAAACCTTCAAATAAATACTAAATTATAGGCACCACAGAAAAGGTTTCCTAATAAATAATGGACATTTAACATGAGTACACTTGAAAAGAGATAGGATACATTTAACATGAGTGCACTTAAAAAAAGAGAGTCAACTGAGTGCTGGCCTTCTAACCTCAGGGAATGTCATTTCCAGGCAATGACGGCCATTTCAAAGAGGGAAATGTATCTTGGCGCACAAAGATTGCAAAAAGAACATTGTATGAAGAAGCGCTCCTGATGGTAATATTTGACATGCTTACTTTTAGAGGCCCGTGGGGAGGTTGAAGTTTGGCATACAGAAAAGTGTTTCACAAACTATAACTATGGCATACAGAAAAGTATTTCACAAACTATAACTAGTATCCCAACAGAGCCCTGACAATGTCAATAAAGTCAACAACAACATGAGCCTACAGAGAATAAATTTCAGATGAAGCAAGTTTCGCCAGAGTAAGGAATGTTTGGAAAGCGAAGATGATTTCAGAGTCACCTGAGAGCAAAACAAGGCAATCAGATTCAAACTCCATTTCTAGCATCACCCAGTTTAGCACTTGAAGAATGTTTTAGACGAAGGATGAACCAACAAGGTGAAGAAATCCCAATACTTGAGAGCAAAACAAGGCAATCAGATTCAAACTCCATTTATCACTTGAAGAATGTTTGAGACAAAGGATGAACCAACAAGGTGAAGAAATCCCAATACTTAAAAAGCTTTGTCATTAAACTCTCAATAAATCTAAAGAATATCAATAATTGAATTTAATAAAGCACTGGTTGTAAGGGAAGGAGAAGGAGGAAATCCAGAATTTTAAAATCATGAAAGGAAAAACACTTGAAGATATACTTGAAATGCTTGAAAGAAAAACTTTTGAACATGTAGCAAGCAAGGTCTTCTAGCTTGTGCCTTGGCCAATGAAGACCTCAAATTGTCCTTCTCCCAGTATGAGTGCGAGCTCACGAGTTAGATTTCAGTTAGGATGAGTTATTTCCAGTTTACCGGAGTAATCATCAAGTTAGCATGTGCAGAGTTAGAACTTCGGTTAAAGATGAGTCTTCATCAGTTTGACTATAGAATGATGTGGTAGTTACAAGTTCAATTAGAGCGAGTTAGTCTTCAGTCTTGATTTAAGGAAGAGAGAGTTAGTCTCCAATTGATTGGAAAGAGAACGAGTTAAGAACCCAGGATTGATTGGAGAGAGAAAGAGAGTTACTCTCAGTTAGCTCATCAATCAAAACTTGAATTCTAAAATTCAACTGAGCCTCCTTGCATGTTCGTATTGGGCCAATGAGGAGGAGGATGAAGGCACAAGGTTTGTGAGATCATCTTTGATTGTAGAAAGCGCAAAGAGCTTGTGTCGTAAGGAATAGGAGATCACAAATGTGCAGGTATGTAGGATATTGTGCGCAAAGCTTGTGTCCTAAAGAGTAAGAAGTCACAAGTGCGCAAGAGAATAGGAGGAATTGTGCTACCAGATAGGAGCCAATTCTGCGCAAGGAAATAGGGGCAGATTTGCACTAGTATTTAGGAACCTCATGTGCGCTACGAAATAGGGACCTTGTGCACAAAGATTTAGGAGGCTTCTGGTGTGCAAAGATCAAGGAGAAGAGAGTAAGGTTTGCAAAGCAAATCAAGGAGGCAGCAGAGGAACAATTGCATGCGGCCAAGATCAAGGCCAACCAAGATCAATTATATCAGCTGAGATTTGTGAGAGAAGCAGAGTGCTTTCTCAAAGACACAGATTGTTTTGTAATAGATCCAAGTGCTTAAGGAAAATCAATAAAATACCACATCAAGGAAGCAGATTTTCATTTTCCCTATTCGGTTTCCTGAGAAAACAAGTGTGTCAATTTGTGCATGTATTTTTATCTGTGTTTTTATTCCGCAACTTAGGGATTGTTAAGAAACTCTGTATCTTAGTGAAAGTAAACTAGATTTCAGTTTTCAGTTATTCTAATTCATCTAAGTAGTTACGGAGTTTCATAGAAATTTAACAAAAACGCTTAAAATGCTCGAATGAAAAACTCTTGAATATACACTTGAAATGCGAAACGCTTGAAGATACACTATATTTTTACGCCATAAGGCATTTCCATTCGAAATGAATGACCCCAGCCGCCCCCGTGTCCTATTGTTGACCATAGATTTGTGGTGTTAGATGATTGAATGAATCGTGGTCATTGATCCCACTGATCCAAAACTAAATGAGGAAGTGGACGGATGCACAGTGATATTCCTTGCAGGGCCGAATGAAGCACTCGTTCATCGAGCTGCAAATGCAGGACATATCGCTGGACAACGAGGCAGAGATCAAGAAGTCTGTCAATGGGGTTACCTCAAAGACACTGCGTTCGGAAGACAGTGATGCTTTACCCCTATTGTCAACAGAAAAATCAGGGATAGCAGAAGTGGTGTCTGGATCTGGTATCCCTAGTGCAGTTTTCAATCTGGCGACGACTATAATTGGTGCAGGAATTATGGCACTGCCTGCAACAATGAAAGTTTTGGGTCTGCCATTGTGCTTTGCAGTGATAATCCTGATGGGTATTCTCTCGAAAATAAGCATTGAGTTGCTGGTCGAGTTTTCTGTTCACCTGAAGGCTTCTAATTATGGTGAAACTGTTGAATCTGTTTGTGGGCACTCTGCCAGGGTTTTGTCAGAGATTTGTATTATTGTAAACAATGCAAGGATTATGATTGTTTATTTAATTATCATGGGAGATGTGATGTCCGGATCTTCGCATCACTAGGGGCTTTTTGATCAATGGACAGGAAAGGAAGGGTGGTGGAGTGATCGGAGACTGATAGTTTTCATCACAATGGTATTTGTTCTGGCGCCTCTCTGTGCTCTTAAGAAGATAGATTCATTGAAATTCACATCTGCTGCATCTGTTGCACTTGCAGTTGTTTTTGTTGTTTTGTCATCAATTATTGCCTTTGTTAGGCTTATAGAGGGCAAGATCGAGAGGCCTCGGCTGCTTCCTGATGTTGGGTCCAAAAGGGCTATTTTGGATCTTCTCGTGGTAATCCCAATCATGACCAGTGCATACATATGTCATTTCAATGTACAACCGATCTATAACGAAATGCAGGATAGAACGCCTGCTAAAATGAACAGGGTTGGAAGGATCACCACAGTGCTATGTGTGTTGGTGTACGAATCTACTGCAATATCAGGTTATCTTCCATTTGGAAGGGTGGTGGAGCGATCGGAGACTAATAGTTTTCATCACAATGATATTTGTTCTGGCGCCTCTCTGTGCTCTTAAGAAGATAGATTCATTGAAATTCACATCTGCTGCATCTGTTGCACTTGCAGTTGCTTTTGTTGTTTTGTCATCAATTATTGCCTTTGTTAGGCTTATAGAGGGCAAGATCGAGAGGCCTCGGCTGCTTCCTGATGTTGGGTCCAAAAGGGTTATTTTGGATCTTCTCGTGGTAATCCTAATCATGACCAATGCATACATATGTCATTTCAATGTACAGTCGATCTATAACGAAATGCATGATAGAACACCTGCTAAGATGAACAGGGTTGGAAGGATCACCACAATGCTGTGTGTGTTGGTGTACGAATCTACTGCAATATCAAGTTATCTTCTATTTGGGAAATCTACAGATTCATATATTTTGTCAAATTTTGACAAAGACCTTGAAATTCCTTTCAGTTCCATTCTTGATAACATTATTAGGGTTGGATATGTGCTCCATTTGATGCTTGTTTTTCCTGTGATCCATTTTTCACTTCGGCAGACAATGGATTGCATGGTCTTCAAGGGATCGAAGCCCCTCTCTGAGAGCAACAGGAGGTTTGTCATCTTGAATATCATTGTTTTGGTTTTTCTTTACATGGGATCTACTTTGATTCCCAATATTTGGGTAGCTTTTTAGTTCACAGGAGCAACCACAGGTCTATCTTTAGGTTTCATATTTCCTACTTTGATAGCCCTGAGGTCTAACCCCAACCAACGAGAGGAAAGCGTAGGATTAAGGAAGAAGATTCTCCCGTGGGCTATGCTTGTCATGGCATTGGTTGTGAGCATTATAGGAGTTCTTGGAAATCTTTTAAATCTTACCACTGGAAATAACTAAATATATTCTAGAGGTGGCACTATGTTGGGAAGCGCCTTATTCTTATAATGTTATATCTCATCAGCCTAATTTTTTTCAAGGCTTGCTGATTCAGACAGAGAACTGAAAAGCACTTTGTGATTTATCCATGCACATAATTGAGCATACAGGCAAGAACACTTGAATATGGGATGTAGACCCAGTCTAATTCCATGATTTATAGCTCGCTTTTTCATGCCAAGTGTCCTGCTTGGGTTGTACAATCCGCAGTTTAAATTGGTTTTAACTCTTTTTGAAAGCTGAGAGATATCATGTCTAAAATGCATTCTTCTTGCTAGAGTTGAAAAAACCCTACTCAAATACATGAATATTTGTTTTGTTCAGCTTCTGAGCCAAGCAGTATGATCTCCTTCTAAAGGCCTACAGTTATTTTTATGTTGCATGTTTTTAAGTATGAAAGTAGTTTGCCCGGGAAGAAAAACTTCAACAAATGAGGATATGCAACTGAGAAACAGAGGAAAGGAACATTATTGATTCATGGATGGGGAAACAACCTGCAAAAATTAGAAACCATCTTTCTTGAATCTTCATTGACTTATCATACACAGGTATGATTTTTTGGTCATTGGTATTGCCAGTTAGTATATTTATATTTTTGCAGTTACATTATAGGCATATGAGAGGCCAACATGTTATTCCTAAAAGTTTTAGTACACTGCAGCCTGTTTTGTCGCTCCTAGAGAGACTCTTTGCATGCACTATTGACTTTTCAAGTTTGCTACCATACATACTCATGGACATTTCTTCATCGAGTTTAAATAATTTGTTGGCTGCATGGAATTTCAGGCATTGTAAATCATGGAGGCTTGCCTTTTGGTTTAGGGACTATGCTCATGCTTTGGTGCCACAACCTATAATTCTTGATGTAATTTTTGTTGTTTAATAATGGAATATAAGATGCATTTTCAAAGCAGAAATACCTTTGTTTCCATAGCTTGATGGATTCCACCCAAACATAGCCATGTTTGTCTATGGGACCAATCGTTGCATCATGAGGCGCTGTATATTATGTGTGCTTCCTTGTACATGATATTTTACATCCAAGGACAACTGTTTCTTATCTATGGATTTGATTCCGTTTCTAAAATTCAAGTTTACTGCTGCTTCTTTATATATACTTTTGATATAATTCTTGAAACAACCTTTTACATACTAGTGTAGCTGCTTTGTTAGAATCTTTCTCCAGATAATTTATTACCATGTTGGCCTGCTATTTTTACTAACCCAACAAAATTAGTAACTAGTCAAAATCTCATCCACGTGACACAGGATCAAAACCCCAGGTAATCACTATAACCCCCATCAGTAAGTATCCAGAGATTCAAACCGAGGTGAACAACATAAACAATGAGTCCCAACCACTCGGTGTAACCATGACGGCCTAGCAATTCAAAGCATTATGCACCTTACAGTGAATCATTAGTTGTATATATTGGACACATGCACACATATCGACAATATATCTACACATATACAACAATTAAAGCATTTCTCCAGGATGCCTATTGTTTACCACCAATTTAGTGTCCTGTACTTTACTCTGATCTATCTGCCTCAAAGTCATTAACTATTCACTAAAAAAAGTATTTAGGTTAATGTGTGAAATTGTTGTAATCATGATCAATACGTGGAACTGTATTAATTAGCGTCAGTAGCATGCAGAATCCACAACTCAACCCGCCCTTATTAGGCTGATAAAATAACTAGAAAATATCAATACACATATATAAGTTTGGTTGTTTTTTTTTTTTAACTACATGGTGAATCGGTAGCTGCCAGTCCTAATTTATGGGAGACCCAGGATCAATCCTCATAGCTGCCACTATAACACCAAGAGTACATCCAATTACCTGCAAGTCGATATACTAAGATCTTATGGTTTTAGCAAAGCGAAACTCTCATGTCGCCAAGGCAGGGGTGGGGAATCTGTGTCTCGAGCATCCACCACAGTAGGCCAGTGTACTCAATGAAATTTGAACGACAATCTTCTAGGCTTCACCCAATTAAACTTACCATCAAATCACACATCATTATACTGCTTTTACTAAAAAAAACTATATTGCTTTTACTTAAAAAACAAGGTAGCAAGAAGTAGTGCCCATTGGTTTAGTGAGAACTTTAAATGAATCACCTATACATAAGTGGGGCATACACGATACATAAGTGGGGCATACACAATTGATATAGATCACATATAATGAAAAAGTCAATGCTGCAGAATCCACGACTCAACCAGCCCTTATTAGGCTGATAAAAGAACAATACAAGTGGCTGCTTTTACTAGAAGAAGAGCTCCTTATTAGGCTGATAAAAGAACAATACAAGTGGCTGCTTTTACTAAAAGAAGAGTTGGGTAGCCAGAGGCAGTGCCCATTGGTCTTAGTGAGAACTTTAAATGAATCACCTATCCATAAGTGGGGTATACACAATTGATATCAATCAGCCGAACCTATCCAGGTCTCGCATGCATTTTTGCAAGCTTATTAGCCACTAACTAGTGACATTGTTTATGTTTATAGAGCTTTTCACAACTAACCTTCTATGATAAAAACTTTCATCTTTATGGGGTTCCTAATATGTAGCCAAACACAACAATCAATTGAAATTCAAGTTGTTTAACATTTATGAATATCAAGCTGTCATCTTAGATATAGCTGAGGAAGTTTTCACAAATAAAGATGACAACATAAGATGTGGCCAACAACATCAATCACTTCAAAAAAATGTTAGAGATGCTAGCACCTGTTGAGGCACCAATTCAAAATGTACATGCAGTCATCGCCTTGCTTGCATTACTAGCCTAATCTTATGACAGTCTGGTCACTTCATTTGACATAGAGCCCAAATCGCCATAATAATGCAAGAGAAGACATGAAAGAAATATTGAAGGTTGACAACAAAAAACACAATTTTCTTTCAGCAAGTAGGAACAAGAAGTTCGAGAAAAAGGTTGTTGATCTGACACGAAAATAAGATTCACTTGCAATCATATTTTTTGTTGCTAAAATAGCAAGGTATAATTCATTTATTGCAGAAAGCAATGGCACCACACCAAAGGAGCATTGGAAAATGTTTTCAGTTGAAAAGGAGGATAAAGCAAATGTGGCAACATACTTCAGGCAATTTGAGCCTACTACTTACATCAATGCTCCACTGGTTGGCGCCCTTGGATTTTTCCCTGGTCATCCTTCCTAGCAAGCATGTGAAAATTAATGTGCACCAAATTCCTCTCACAGAATTGAATATATTTGTACGCAAAATCTCACCCCAATGAAAAGCCCAAATAAACTATGCACCTGGCAAAGTGCACAGGCAGGCACAGTGGATGCAGGAAGTTTGCAATGGCAGTGGTAATGGATTATCTGATTTTCATGGCCTCCATGACTAAGTGGGTAGTACACAATCAATCACACTGGGTGCAAGAGCTTGAGTTTGCAATTGTAATGGCGGTGGTTTATTGTATTTTTTTCAACTAAAAAAATTGTGTTTGGAGCAGTTTTCAGATATATATAATTTTGCTTGAGATTGGACCGCGTTTGGAGCAATTTTCAGAGACATATAATTTTGTTTGGGATTAGACCTCCTTACTTAACTATTAACCATTAAATCACATCCTAAAAACTATTGAAGATGTCTGAATGGCTAAGTGGTTCCTTATAAATTTGGTAACTAATTACGATGCAATGGGAAAACACCTTCAGCGTCGCTCGAACCTGCGCCCAAATGGAGACCTTGAATGTATCTATTTCGCCAGACACTGGGAGCTGCCAATGCAGACAATTTATAGCAGCACGGGGTGGGCTTCGTATGCATGGGCCTTTCGGGCGCCCACCAAAATGGTGGATGTCATTGTTCATAGAGTATAATTTACCTTATGCCTAGAGCACAGCCTGCCGGGATTCAGCACCGCGAGCGAACCTACGAGGTGAGCAAGCACCGTGAACAGGAGAAATGAATGCTCGAGAGGACCTGTTCTGGTTGTGCGAATGGAGCAAATGAATCTCTGGCGCGAGGGATCGTTTGAAATTACGCGGGTGTTGGTTGCCAGCACAGCGGGTGCCAACTCGGAGGTGGTGGGGCAAAGAAGCGTTAATTAGTGTTATATGTTATCATAGTGTTATATGTTATAGATTGCTTTACATAGTGTTATATGTTATCTATTGCCTTACGAGATTTTCTTTGCAACATCGGGTGCAAATGCTAGTTTTATTAATTCGAAAGTATGTTAAAAAAAAATACCAGCTTTAAGCAAAATACTCTCTAAATTAATGTGGAAAGCAGGTAATTTGGTTGGAAATCAGCCTATTCCGCCAACCAGCAGCCTCAGAAAGCACGCCTCTGCATCATCAACGCACAATTGTCAAAAGGATGGTTCGAGGATGTGTCAGACGCTAGTAATTCACAATAAAATACATGACAGCCTACGTGCCCTTCGTTGTGTTCTGGATGCCGGTAGCTCCGGGTAGGAGAAGGGACCGGGAAAGTGGGGCAGTCATGTTTCATGCGTGGGGAAGTGGATTTCGTTTACGGGTGAACGCGGAGAATACTCCCTCATATATCTATGTAACATCCCCTCTAATCCACCCATATCACACAGTCGCTTCATTATTATTGATCATTCTCCCTTCATTTCTGTGAGTTCCAATCGAATCTAATCTGAAGCAGCCATGACTGACAACAAGTTTTCATCACCACCCGCAGGCTACCCTCAACGAAGTCCTCCGCCAGGTTCGGCTCTCTTGTCCTCCTGATTTTTTCATTTCGTCAATTATTTTCTTGAATGATGATCACAAATAATTTGTATTCACATTCTTTTAATGTTGTTATCAGGTTATCCAACGCAAGCTCCTCCTCCCCAGTACGCTGAATCATCCGCGCCTGTAAAAACGCAGCAGAGAGGAGAGAAAGGATTTATTGAAGGATGGTATGAATTCAATTGCAAATTTTCGCTATTCTGTAGGTATATATGGATTATGATTTTGCGTTATTGATTTCTGCATTTTTATGGATTTGCAGCCTCGCGGCTCTGTGCTGTTGTTGGTTGTGCGAGACATGTTGCTGATGGCTAGCACTGGATTGGATTTATATTGAGAAAAAATAAACAAGGTTTTATGGTTGTACAACATGGTTTTCATTTAATTCTGGGTTATGATTGCTGTAAATAGATGAAATCACCAACTGGTGAACAACTAGGGTTTTCCGTATGTAATATTTAGCATCAGTCTGCCATTTATTTACAGGCTTTAATAATATATTGGCAATTGGCAAAGATTCATAGATCCTAAACTTGGGTTTAGGATCGGAGTGTAAGATGAATCCATCTGGTAAGGGTGCTCAAGTTTCACGTTTCATATGAGTTTCTTCTTCAGAGTGTTTGTCCATTTTCATTTTCAAGTTAATTTACATATAAAGATAATTATCTGTTACCCTTTTGAGGGTGATTACTTACAATTTGTGTTTTTTCTTTTTCTTGGAATTTATCTTTAGTTTTATGTGGTTGTAGGGTAATTTATGGAATCTGTGTTTTTTCTTTTTCTCGGACTCTATACAAAGATAATTATCTATTATCTTTTTGAGGGTGAATTACTTTCTGCCTGTTTTTTTCTTTTTTCTTGGAATCTATCTTTAGTTTCTTTAGTTTTATGTGGTTGAATGGTAAACTATGGAATCTATCTTTAGTTTTAGGTGTTTGTATGATAAACTAGATAATCTAATCCAATCAATCAATAGTTGAAGTTAAAGAATTTTAATAACATTTAACATTAAATAGTTAAATGTAATCTAATTAATAAATAGTTGAAGTTAAAATAGGAAAAAATTATTTTAATTAATCTAAATTTATTTATGTATTGAAAAATTCATATTAATTATTCTAATATTTATTTATGTTATTTAAAAGCACAGTTTAATTAATTTAAATGTGGATTAAAAATTTCAATTCTGAAAAATTAAAAAATCAAACAATATACTTTTATACATGAATCCTGAGCAAAACTATCTTTTTCAAAAAGGTTAAGACTAAAAATAAAACTAAGCCCAAGCATATTAACAGTTCTATAGCTATCTTTTTAAACAAGGTTAAGGCTAAAAGTAAAACTAAGGCCAAGCGTATTAACAGTTCTATAACTACCTTTTAAGACTAGAAGTAAAACTAAGCCAAGCATATTAACAGTTCTATCTCCAACTAGTGTAAGCCAGCGCTAATGACCACGCCAACACTATTAACCAGGGGGAGTCCCCTCTTAACTCCATTGAAAACATTGTATGTTAAGAAATATTGTTTACTTCAACAAGGTGCGGAATGAACAAATCTATATACCAACTGAACCGAATTTTATCTAAATATTTGTTATTAATTAACCAATTTTCGAATTTTTTAGTCTAGATTCTAGCTAATGATTTTTTTGTCCATTTGATTTGAAATTAATAAAAAAATGTTAGTTATTTCTAAGATGGTAAGTTTAATATAATTTATAAAACTCCAAAAATTTTAAAATATTAAATTTATTTATGCATTTGAAAAAATTCTAAACAACTTAAAATTTATATTCTTAATAAAAAAATGTAAAACTTATATTCCCAATTTATTCTTAAAATTATATTACCAAATTTCTTAGCGCATGGGGAAAAAATATTTTATTTCAAAGGATGCTTCATTTCTTTCCTTTAGTATTCCAACGCGGACACTGAAAATTCATTTCATGGAAATATCCTTCAGCACTACATAAATGACTTGGATTATTTTTGCATTATGTAACTTCATTATCAGTTTCGAACGGTGATTAAGGAGAAGATGCTGGAATGGCATTGTGGTGAACCTGATAGAATACTAAATTAAATTATAAGGATCAATCAATAAATAAAGGTAAATATTCATTTATCTGCTGGTTTAAGATGAGGTGTTTATACATAAATTTTAGCTCTGGTTTAAGATGAAGTGTTTATACATAAATTTTTGCTACGTAGAGTGACTTGGATCTCAGCAAATATTTATCACTCAGGAGGGACCTGGATGGAGCATCTCGAATGATCCATTTGCCTAATAGTATATCATGATGTCATGATGATTTGCTTCTGATGTTTTCTTCTGACCAATTAGACCAACTCTTTTCATTATAAAATTTTTGAAACACAATACTATTTAGTGATCTATACCTCTCTTCAGAGAGTTTATTTATTTGCCCTCGAAGAGATTGACCTAACACATGGGGGCACTTCTATGAAATTTCCAATTCTATAGATAAAACAATTCACTTTTAAAAACATAGGAAAAAAATGAAATATTTAAGAGAAATTTAGTTATTATTTATTATTTTATTTTTTAATTAAAAATAAAAAATATAATAAATTAATTTTCACACATGTAATTTATAACGTTTTAAATATATATTGATATTTAAAAATATACTTGGTTAATATTTATTTTCCACTTATTCTTTACGATGATTGTGTCTAGAAAGAAACACATACTTTCTATAGTATTTGAAGAACCATGTAATATTTTCTATGATTTGAGATTTGAAGTTAAACCTAATATTTTAAAACCAATTGATAATGAAGTATAAAATTAGTATAAAATTATTATTACAGGGTGTAGGAAGATTTAGGGAAAAACCCATTTTCCAAGGTATTGGCTTTAGGGTATGTAAAGGTATACATATTGTTTAAAGGGACGTTATGTTTTTTACTAATTTATTGGGTGTTGGATATACTCTTGATGTTATAATGGTAGCTTTTAGGTTTGATCTAAGACCCATATTAGGGAACATATTTGGTCCCTTGTGATATGGCCCAAGGAGTATGCTTCCCCACCCTTTTGTTAAGTCATTCATTTCTACTTACAAGTTGTATACTCTTAGTGTTATAGTAAAAAATAATAGGAAGACAGATCAAAATTGTGAATGAAATCTGCAACTCTAAGGTGAGGAGCATGTGAGGCTGCTACAACATGCATTCGTTAATTAGAGCAATCACATACACAAATATAATGGTAACATTATGTTCGGGAGATCACAACAATCTCCTATAAAATAGGATCTAAATTTAAACATAAAAAACAATCAAAACAACATTTCTCCATTATTTCTAAGTTTTCCCCTTAATGGAGAGAGGATTAACCTCCACAACTAAGATCTCCCTAAACAATTCAAGTTTTATCTTCCCAAGGGGCTTTGTGAAAATAACAACAACGTTTTCACAAGTATTACAATATTCAATAAAAAAATCCTTAGACTATAATTTCTCTCTAATAAAATGAAACTAAGCATCAACATGCTTTGTCGTTGCATGAAAAATTGGATTATTTTTCAACTTGATTGATCTCTAGTTGTCACATTTGATAACTGTAGCATTCCTTTTTTATTCTCCAACACCTTGAAGAATTCTCCTCAACCAAACAACTTCACAAGTTGCTGCACACAAAGCTTTATACTCTGCCTCTATAGATGACAAACATATAGTAGCTTGCTTCTTGCTGCTCCATGAGACATCTCGGATCCAGTATTGAATGCATAACCTGTAGTAGATATTCTATCATCTAGATTACTAGACCAATTTGAATTTGAGTAACCTGTCAGTTCAACATCAAATGAATCAGTATACTTAAGACCAAAATCAATTGTTCCTTTAAGATACGTGAGTACTTATTTTGCTGCTCTCTAATGGATTTCGAGAGGTCTTGCCATAAATTGACTTAACACACTAACATAGTATACTAAATCATGTTTGGTTGTAGTAAGATAATTCAACTTCCCACCAATTGTCTATACAATGTACCATCTACCTCCGTTGAGCCATCATCAAAATGCAGTTTCACATTCTTCTACATTAGAGCAAAAACAACTTTTCACATATCCATATTAAACCTTTTAAGTACTTCTCTTACATACTTACCCTGAGTAACAAAATTTTGGCTTGCATCTCTCCACACTTCAAGACCTAGACAATAATGTAACTCACCAAGATCTTTCATTTCAAATACTTGTGACATCTACTACTTAATTTCATTAACCAGTTTGACTGAATCTCCTATAATAATTAGTTCATCAACATACAAATAAATCAATACTACATGCCCATTTTCATCAAACTTGGTATATATATTTGGATCACCTTGATTCCCCATAAAACCCTGATGAAGAAAGAAGGAATCAATCTTCTCATACCATGACCTCGGAACCTGCTTTAGCCCATACAAAACATTGTTTAGTATGCAAACTAAATGTTCCTGCTCCTTTTTCACAAACCATTCAAGATGTGTCAAATTTACTTCCTCCTTTAAATCACAACTCAAAAAAGAAAATTTTACATCTAATTGGTGCAAATTCCAAGGTTACTTTGTAGCTAATGCAGTTAACAATCTAATGGTATTTAATTTAGCTATAGGTGCAAATGTTTCTGCATAATCAATGCCCTCCTTTTGTGAGTGCCTTTTTTCCACCAATCTAGCTTTATATTTATCTATACTACCACCTGCTTTAAATTTGGGTTTGTACAACCATTTACATCCTATGGGCTATTTTCCTTTAGATAGTTTAGTCGATTCCCAAGTTTTATTTTTAATTATATATTCATATTTTTCCTCCATTATTTTTCTCCACTCTTCATGTTCATTAACTTCATTAAAACTCATGGGTTCTATGACATTGAGAACACTACTCATCAGGGCATAGTCTTTATACCTTTCAAGTAGTCAAATCTTTTGAGTAAATCTCCTTCTCGCTTCATTATTTTCACCTCTCTTCTCTGAAATTACTTCTCTACTTCTGATTGGGCTTTGACTGTTGGTGATGTCCATATCGCTGGATTCTTCCTCAAGCTTTTATTTCTCACTATATTATGCTTTTACTTCTAGTTTATTATCTTCAACTTCAGGAAGAATGGGCAATCTTTCATAGTTTTGATCCTTACTGCCTTCATATGCCCGCTCATGCAAAATTACATCTCTACTTGCAAGCACTTTGTGAGCAGAGGGATCAAACATTTTATAATCTTTAAATTATAAAATATATCCTACAAAAATACATTTGATACCTTTAGCATCAAGTTTCTTTCTGTTCCCCTTCTGAATATGTGAAAAGGCCTTACACCCAAATAACCTGAAATGATGAACTGTTGGTTTAAAACCATACAAGGCTTCAAATGGGGTCTTAATATCAAGATACCTTGCTCGACTTATGTTCTTTAAATAAACAACAATACTAATGGCTTCTGCCCAATTTTTTTTTAAGAGGTTCTTACCTTTGATCACACTCCGTGCACACTTCACCAATGTTCAATTTTTTCTTTCTGCAACACCATTTTGTTTTGGAGTGTAGGGTACTTATTGCACTATTCCATGATCCTTGCAATACTTGATGAAGTTTCCCAACATGTATTCTCCCCCTTGATATGAATGCGTGATATTTATTAACTTCCATGTCTACTTCTGTGTCTTGTTTTTGAATTCTTTGAAATACTAAAAAACATCTCTCTTTTTCCTGAGGAATTGCACCCAAGTGTACCTTGTGCAATCATTAATAAACAACATAAAATGATAGGCACCTTCTAGGGATCTGGTTCACAGTAAATCGTGATAAGTGATGTGCCCATACCTTTGATTCCAAAGAATTTATGTTGACATATTTATAGAAGTCAGTGATTGATGAATTTTGTTGGTAACATCAAGCTTGTACAAGCCTCCAACTCTAACTCCTGAAGCAACAAGTTTGCACTGATCCAGTAAATATTTCAGTATGTAATGTGTCTTGAAGAATTCAATCTTTAGATTTTGATCTGTAATTGTGAACACAAAGATCAATTTTTTCTTGATCCTAGGAACATACATAACATTATGGATGCACTTGATACTACCATTTGGTAAAGTCACATGTATATATCCATATCCCATGATCTTATACACACGATCATCTCCAAGGTAGATGTTTCTGCCATTGCTTATTTCCTTGAAGTTTTTGTAGCAGTCCTTATTGCATGTCATATGAATTGAAGCTCCAGAGTCCACAAACCATGTATTAGCTTCATCCATTTCAGCAAGCAACGCGATATTAGATACAAACAACTTAAGATTTTTGAGATCAAAATTCGGGGCTTCTCCTGCAAAATGTCCTGACTGTCTTCTATGTTTATGCCTAGATTCATCACTTTTCTTCTTATAATAGTGTCTAGCAAGATGCCCACTTCTACCACAACAGAAAATTTTTATTTCATAACCATTTTTGACAAATGGAATACCTTGAGTTGATTTTGGAAATGGCCTTTCCTGAGATAGACTTCCACCTTTACTTCCTCCTCCTTGTTTCCCTTTGAACAACTTCTTCTTTTCCATAAGTTCCAAGTTTGTATTGTGAGGCCTCAAATTCTTGCGCCTCTATTCTTCTTGCATCAATACACCTGTCAATTCCTCAAAATTTGGAGCTTTCTACCTTACTACAAGACCTGTAATAAACATCGGATAGCCCATGGCATTCCATTTAACATAATTGTTAGTAGATCAATACTAGGTACTGATTCTCCTATATCTCCCAACTTACCTTTCAAATCTTTAATTCTTGAAACCAAGACACCAACATATTCATTTTCTTCCATTTTAAGATACATGAGCTTACTTTTCAAAAAGAGAACTCGATTTGTATTTTTGGTTTCATATAATTCCTTTAGTGCATTCGAGGTTTCACTAGATGTCTTGTAGTCATGAATATGAGGGATTATATTATCTTTAATAGACATTCCTAGTAATACCTTTGTTTTTTTCTCTCATTTCTCGCTGTGTTGAATTGATGCAATTGTCACACTTGCAATAGGTTTTGCTTCTTCTCCCTTTGTGATGGTCCAAGTGCCATAGCCTTACAATAATGTCTACAACTTGAATTTCCAATTAACATAATTGGATCCATCTAATTTGTTGACCTCATTCAAGTATGTTTTTATAAGGGGATTAGTCATCTTGACAAAAAATCCCAATTTCCAAGAGTGCCCAACTTCTTACTTCACGAGCACCACTAGTAGTTCCATGAATCCCTAATCGATAGATCCACAACTCCAACAATGGCAAGGCTCCACAGCTTAAAAAAAAACCAAATGAAGCTCAACCACTTTATAAATTCCACAAAAAATGGATCTACGGACTTTTCCTTCATAAAATTTGCATAAATATGTGCATTTGTTTCATAAAATATACACAAATCTATACACTTTTTCTTCATAAAAATTGTGTAATTGTGCACTTTTTCTTAATAGAACCTGCGCAGATCTACTCACTTTTTCTTAAGAAAAGCTACACAATCTACCAAATTTGTGCATTGAATTAACTGAGGGTGCACAGGTTAGCTCTGACCTTTCTTTTCTTGACAAATCCCAACTTGGCTTGCCTCCAGTAATCCATACAAATATCCACTATGCTCAAGATAGTGACTCGACCCTCAAATGGACAATGCAGCCTTCCAATGTGATCATGTTGCTCCATGTATAAATATGGGAGATCTTCATTCTGCCAACAAATATTCACACTTGCACTCACTAGTAGAGGTGGCTTCATGCTCACATATCTCTCGTAGCCACAAAGGCTCATCGCATCAATCTCAGCCACAAGGGCTCAACTCAACCCTGACGCTCTGATACCAAATAAAAACTAATATGAAGATAAATCAAAATTGTGAATGAAACTCGCATCTCTAAGGTGAGGAGCACTTGAGGCTGCCACAACGCTGCATTTATTAATTATAGCAACCACACATACACAAATATAATGGTTACATTCTGTTAAAGGAGATCACAACAACCTCTTAGAAAATATGATCTAAATCCTTAGAAAAAAGCAAAACAACCTATCTCCATTATTTCTAAGTGTTATAGTGGCAGTCACATTCACCATGATATATATATATATATAATATATTATATCTATATATATATATATAAATATATATATAAGAGGGGCTACTATCTGGAACATTATCCAAGACTGTTAAATCAATCTTGGAGAAAGAAAACATAGGGATAGTTACTAGCTTGAACTATTTTGAGGGAATAATGAGAACTACTCACTATGGATAGGCTAGGTTATGTTAGGTTGAATGGTGGGTTTGAAAGAATAATGAATTCTTTTGAGAGAATATGAAGAAGGATTATGGTGGATTTGAGAGAATAAGGGGAAGGATTCACCTTTTATAAAGAAGTTTCTTCACCATTAAATTCACTTAGATTTTCTCTCTCTTTATAAAAAAAAGAGTGAATTTATTTTAATTTTGAATTTAGTAGTTCCTAAAAGATTAAGCTTTTTTAAAGTGATTTTTTTTTGGGTTGGATTCGGAAAATTTGACTCTAGTTTTTAACTCTTTTATGTTTTAGTTTTTTTTAAAGGTCTCATGTTTGTATAATGTCCATTATCCAAGTTCCGCGAAGGTTTTTTAAGGCACTGAATTCATTATGCATTTATAGTCACATTTTAAATAACAAAAAATATTGTCTTCTTTAAACTTATATCACTTAATTCCAATATATATATCTATATATATATATATATATATATATATATATATTATATATATATATAATATATATTTATAATATATAAAATTAAAAAAATATAATTATAAAAATTATAAAACATCTTTTTATTTTTTTATTAAAGTATGATTGTTTCATTTTATTATATAAATTTAATCTTATAATAATATATTCACTATTTATCTTTGACTTTATACATCATAATATTTCACTAAATTTCATGCAATATATTTATTTATCTGATTGGATATTGTGTGATTTTAATGCCACCGGTTGTAACCTATACATTTGCAGATAATTTTGGTCTATAAGTTTAAAGCAGAGAAGCGAAGGTGAAGGCAGGACCTTAGAGAAATTAAGAGAACCTAGGAAAAAGAGAAAGGACTAGAAGATTGATGTAATGGGCTCCATCTACATATTGTCTACATAAGAGTTAATTGACAAGCAACTATGGGGTGGATTATCGTCCATACTTAAGCCACTCGATCCCGAAAATATTTTGGCAAGGTAACTAGCGTGGCAAATAAGACCACGGTAACCCTCGGAATGGTCAAAATCAGTGGGCGGGCTTTGCTAATCAATGACCAATATCAACTCTGGGGGGTCGAGCCAACCTCTCGACCTTGTTCAATCACCCCACTAGAGTGTGGGGACCACACCTGCCACTAATCCCAACAATGCAACATTGATGTTAGTAGGCGAGTGCAACTATACAGGGTCGTCGGTCACTCCCTCTCATCTCTCGTTCAACCCAGTAGCAAAAAGTGTCCCTCCTACATGTCTCCACCTATCTCTCCCACGCGTCACTCCACCGTATTTACCTCCTATAAAACTCTGACCCATTAGTCGTTGGAGTTCAAATTTATTTGATTCAAATGACATTCCCTCATTGCTCTGCATGTTTGCAGCAAAGTTCAACCTTCATCCAGTGCATAGCTCTTCCAATGCCACTAAGTCCAATTGCATCTGGCTACCACGTAACCTACAATTCCCCACTACTAAGTAATTCTGCATAATGCTTAAAATGAAAAAGTTGTAAGTTTTAACCCCGTACAAAAATTACTTGCATACTAATTCTAATAAAAGAAAATAAACAATAACAAGAGCATAACACATCAAACAAATGTACACAGATATTTTCCCCTGGATCCCAAAATTAGGACTACCAGATTGATTTTTCATTTATGTTTCTTTCAATGTTACAAAACGTATATATACATGTCGAAGAATCCAATACCATGGACCAAAAACCATTGCACCCAAAACCATGTGAGAAAACCATATAACACAACCCAACAAAAGCCAGAGCCCAAAACACCTAAAACCCGAGAGGCGAAAACCTTTGGCCATACTAAGCTTCTCATGAGCATAGAGTCTGAAATCCATGACAAATTCTTCTCATACCATATGAATGATCTTTTTTTTTACCTGTACGACCATCACCTAAAAAAAGAAGACCCAGTTCGAGTCGTAGATTCAGGGTTGTATCACCAAATCTCTCCCAAAGTCTACCATTTTCCAAAATTTGTTTCCTGCCTCGTAGGTTCCTATGTTAAAGACTGAAATTGTTTCATATCCCCCATTGGAGAAAATATTTTGGAAGTCATGCTAGAATGAATTCAAATGGCTCTCATGTATCCAAAATATCCCAACCTGAGAGGTTTACAGAAACTACCCTCTTCTACATGTATACTGGGGTATCAGATGAAGAACAATAAACCTTCTTGTAGTTGATTTTAGCACCCAACAATCAAATTCTCCCCATCATAGACAGATTCCTTGTTTCCATGTATTCTGAAACTGTACAACCTATTTTGACCACTATAACCTTTTTTTTTGGGATTCAAAAGAAACTAGCAATATTACTAAAGTTGCCATAGGGTTCCTACACAAAATGATGTAGTTGGCCATCATTTTTCATATACCTTCATTCCTTGAAGAATCTATAAAATTCTAGTTCAACCATTTTCCTGTCACTTCCTTTTTCAGATACTATTATTTATTGTTCTATCTTTTCCTCCATACTCACGTTGAAGAATTTGATTATCTAGGCCTTAGTATTACAAATTCTCACAAGCAGTGGAAGTATGTGTTTGATTGCGATAGTGCCCCAAAGGAAAAGCCAGACAATGAGGGTTTTTCTTAGTTTATCTCCACTTATATGTCCACTACCTTCAAAATTATAAATAACATTTTCCCTCCTAGAATCCTGCCCCAACAAAAGAAAATCCTTCAACTCAATGAAGATACTAGGGTGGGTGATTGGTTCTTGTTTGAGGACTTCCCCCATACCACCACTTGCCTATTTTCATGCCCATGAGAATCTTTGCCTAGAATTTATGAGACAGATCCTGAATGATGATTAACTCCACTATGTTCATGAGAAAAAGGGCTACATGTTTAAGTTGGGTAGAAAGATAGGTCCATTCATTCTTTAACACCAAACACGCCCTTCAGTAAGTAGAATACATGTTGAAAGAGCTTAATTTTGAAATGGGGGGAATGTGGCACTATGATACTCATGGTGTCATATCAATGAGAAGAAGGGATATAAATGCTTCAACTTATGAGCATGAGTATAAACTTGAAGTTGAATGGAAGGCTAATTTGAATTCTTGGCCCATTAATATAGAAATAGAAATTGAAACACCTGCTTCAAAGGAGAATACTTCAAAGAAAAGCATGGAAAAAGCTGGAGTCATAGAGATCGAGGAGGCATCATCAAGCAAGAAATCTAAGATCCAGGAGCAAGCCGATGAGGAAATTGAGACCAGGTTGGTTGACAGGAATTTGGAATAGCTAGGCTTTGAGATACTCCTAGAAGATTCTCAGTAAGTTGCCACTTCTAACTTCATAGAGGTAGCAATCCTGGGCTCTTTGGGAAGTGCATCAATAATAGACCCTAAATGGGAAGAGACGAAAAGAACAGAGGAGAGAAACAAAATATTCAGAGATGAAATGAAGCAACAACTAGAAACACATTCAATTCCTTATCAAACGAGGCTCATAGCTGCCATGGCCCTGGAAAGAAACCAGTTTAAATTATCCATATATCATCCTTTTGCACAATCCCTCCCATCAAGACCACAATTCAGGACAATGGATATGTCACCAGATATGGCTAGTATTCCTTTACGAGATAAAATAAATTGGCACAGGCAGGCTGGAGAAATGCTCTTCAGTGAGTTGAGTAAAATTTCCTTGACTATCAGTAAGGTTGAGAAACTATTAGAAAAAATTTCCACTATGGTAAAGCAAGAAAAGGCCAACTTTAGATCCCTCCACTTGCAGAATGAAAGCTTCAAAGAATTAATTGTCAAATTAGGAGGTAACCCAAATGATAAGGCTACTATAGAAGCCATCATTCAGAGCTCGCAAGTTGAAATCTAAGAGTTGAGGCACAAGCTGAAAATGCCTACATTTAAACATATACAATCCAAAGAGATGATCGAGGTAGAGAGTGAAAAATAAATTTTTTCATAGGAGATAATAGATAGAAAAAATGAGGTAATGGTCCTCAAACATTAGGTAGAAGAACTCCAACAAATGATAGATTGCCACATTTGTGCAGTAATTGTGCCAGAAAACCCACAAAATCCTGCTAAACAACTAACAAAGTCTCTAACTGAATTGCAAATGTCATAGGGTGAGCTAAATAAGATGCAAATTGATTTGGAAAGATCCAACCATGCACTCACACAAAAGGAGAAGCAACTTGAGGCAACTAGGAAAAATGTGGAGCAAATTAACAAAAGCTTGGAGATCGCAAATGAGGAAAACAAATAATTGAAAAATAAGTTGAAAGTTAATATGTCTCTTATCCAAGCTAGGCATATAATTTGGGACGAAATTATTTCTAAACTAAAGAACATCTAGGAGCACATGACCCTAGTTGCAGAGAAAAAAATTGCAATCAAGGAGATTGAGTTCTTTCTCCTCTGAGCCAAAGACGAAGATGGTAAGAATGCCAGGACAATAGAGAAATTTACCAGGTACTAATGATTTGAGGGAAATGGACATCATTAATAGTTAGGGACTATTTTTGAAGTCTCTAATATGATTAAGAAAGAGACAACTAGAGCCAAAGCTAAAGAGTATTTGGGTGATTTATTGAAAATTATGGTTGAATTTGACATGAGTTTTGATAAAACATAGTTACCAATCAAACGGGAACTATTACCTCCAAACGGGTACTTGGCCCCAAAAATCCCAAAAAAACATGAAAAAACACTTTGAAATCAAAAAGTGTT
This sequence comes from Pinus taeda, assembly GCA_000404065.3. Taxonomy (NCBI): domain Eukaryota; kingdom Viridiplantae; phylum Streptophyta; class Pinopsida; order Pinales; family Pinaceae; genus Pinus; species Pinus taeda. The sequence goes on along the minus strand of APFE031311253.1, from coordinate 1,062 downwards.
TATGCCAGAAATTTTATTGTATTTTATTTTATTTATTTATTTTTTTCAGAGTAAATTATCAATATCTTTTAAAAACAACAGTAAAAAACAATAAAAGCCATTTTGTTTGGTGCAAAAAACACCTTGAAATCAAAAAGTGTTGATGACGGAATAACATTTCCTTTCAGGGTACATTTTCAACACTTTTTAGTAATGACGTTAAAAACAAAATATCGTGACTCTAAAAAACTTTAAATTTCCAATGATTTTCAACCATGACACTAATGATAAAATTTCACGTCTTTGAAAAGCCTTAAAATTTCAACTATTTTTAAGCATGAAATTAAATTTAAAATATCACTTCTTTGAAAAGCCTTAAAATTCCAACAATTTTCAAGCATGGTGCTAAGAAAAAATATTTATAATTTTTTTAGCCATAACATTAAAGATAAAATATTACGACTTAGAAAAACTTTAAAAATCTTGACAATTTTTCAACCATGGAATTAAAACCAAAGATTATGACTATAAAACAATTTTAAATTTTCAAAATATTTTAAGCATCATTATGGAAAAAATTTATGACTAAAAAAACTATAAAAATGAACACCTAAATGAAAGAGTTATTATACAAAGAGTAATTTTTTTAAATGCTAAATGTATAATGATTTTGAAATCTTAGCCTAACACAACTTGATACATTGTGAAAAAAATTTAAAAATCAACTATCAAATTGACACGCAGTGTAGGTGAGCTCAACCCATTGTAATGAAAACTTAAAAACCAACCATGAAATTAACACATTGCGGGGCAGATTCAATTCGTTATAACAAAAAATTTAAAATCAACTATCAAATTGCACATAATGGGATCGAGTTGCTAAACAAGCATCAACACATACCCTACAAAATATATATGTGTGTGTGTGTGTGGGTGTGTGCGTGAGAAAGATACATAACAAAACATAAATTCAAATATTGAAAATAAAAATTAAAAAATAAAAGTAATAAAACATACAAAACACGACAAAAAAATCAAATACAAAAAATATATAGAAATTCAAAAGTTCAAATATTGAAATGA
>APFE031311246.1:72371-94862 GCA_000404065.3 Pinus taeda | reverse complement strand
TATATTTTCTTATAAAAATTACCAATATTCAACTACAATTATTCCAATATATATTTTTTTCTATTTATTTTTTCAAGAAAATTTATGAATACAAATTCATCATCGCTTTTCTTGCATTATTTCGACATGTGCAGGTCCAAATTTGTTGCATAGTACATTGCTTCCAAAAACTTGTACTGTATGTCATGTGTTGATGCCCGAAGCACAGTTGAAAGTGAATGCTGAGTCGACAGCGCACTTGAGCCGTGGAGAGCTATGACCAAAAGAAATATATTCCAAAATTATGCACGGTAACGAATTCGAAAACTCTAAAAAATTATACTTAAATTATTGTCATGTGATTGTGAGTTGATTGAATCAAAGCAGTTTCTAATGGCTGTCAGCTTAGCGTATTTCATATATATTTTAAATCTAAAAGGGCAACAAATAAGTGGCCTACCTGTAATATATGCCTACCTTTGGATAACTTTTCTGCCAAAATCCAGCACTGGGCATATACGGCCCAGCTGAGGCTACTTATTTTCAGCTACAATAAAAACATGAAGACTTACATGTAAACATAATATCTATTTCATTTCTAAAATGTCTCGTTCAATGATGTTGACCATTCAAAATCACCCAAAGAAATTATTGACCAGATAAATGTTTATATTTTTGGGAGAAGAATAATTTGAAATGAAATAATATTTTAAGGTCCACGAGACTAAAAATAGTTTATGAGACCATTAGTTCTCTGTTTTTCTCTTTTTCCAATTCAATCCTTTTCCTATTCAAATTGATGATGAGTTGACCCAACCTTCCAACAATCCCCTCGCTCAAAAGACAATGCTAAGAAACTGATGCTAACATGTTCTCATAACTTTCGCTGATGTCTTTGAATGCATCACATTCCAAAATGATAACTTTCTCTGATGTCTTTGAATACATCACATTCCAAAATGAAATGTTTTTCCGATTCCACAGCGCCGCAAAATGTATACACTTGTTCTTCCCAAAGCTTTTTCCACCGCCCTATTTCACACTGAAGTTGATGTGAGTCGGTCCTTAATTGAGCAATAAAAACCTTTGCCCTCCACTAAATGCTAGCTCCAATGAACTTTTTTGTTGTAGATCACAGGCACGGTTGAATTCCTCAATGTAATATTTCTTCTTTCTACCTAACTCTTTTCCCAATACCTTTTTACGAAACTTCTCCGTAACAAAATCCTTTAGCTCCTAGCTATTTGTGGAACAAGCATTGAGGTAGATATTCCATTTTTGCATCCATGTGTAGTTTTGTTACATCCATGTTTTCTTTCTTTCATTCATGCCTTCATTGAAGATAACATTAGGCCATCTACCTACTTTCATTTGCTCAATTCTTTTTAGATATCTTATGAGCTACACCATAGCAATTGCTTCAATGGAAGTTGCTCCTGTTTCACTCAACATTATCTCATAAGGCACTGGACTTTTTATTTTGAACTTGCTCATGATCAAGTGTTTTTGGACTTTTTCAATTTGTTTCCATTTTGAGACAGGAGTGCTACTAGCTCGCAATTCACACCCATATAGCATCACTAGACAAACTAGAAGTCCAAAAGGCAAGTTAATCATTTTCCAATCCAATAACTTTGCCTCTCTACCTCTGTTTTGAAGAGCATGTAATGATTTTCACCCTCCTAAAATTCTCTTAAGTCCTCCTAATTGAATTTGTTGTTGAAATCAATCCCAAGGTACTTGTATTCATTTACTTCTTCAAGAATGTTGTCTTCAAAGAAGAAAGTATGCTAGCTCTGCTTCCTTTTTTTTGAAAAAAATTATTATTTTGGTCTTGCTAGTATTGGCGTGCATCTCCACTACTCCACAAAAATGCTCAAGAACATATAAGTGCATTTGCAATCCATGGGCGATTTAGAAATCAATACAATATCATTAGCATATAAAAGAAGATTTATTACAAACTCCCCCCAACCCCATTCGAACACCATCTCCACCTTGCAAATTTAGCCACTCTTCTAATTTATAATAGAAAAGACAAGATAAATGATACAAAAAATTAGAAATAGCATGAATATTTCTTAGGCTTCTTAATCATGCTAATTAATTTGATTTTAAAATGAAAAAAAAAATTATAATAATATTGAAAAAAAAATTAAATAAGAAAATGAGAATAATATTTTATTATTTAATTTTAATAAAATAAATATTATAATCATTTAATAAAAACGCAATAAAATAATTTAATCAAATAAATATTAATCTAAATTTATGGAGATTGCACATTTTCTTATTTAATAAAAATAAATTTAATTTAAATCACAAAACAAAATGGACATTTAAGTAAACTAAGAGATTGACGCTCCAAAACAGTTTACCACTTAAATTAAATATTGAGTGTATGCCTCAACTAACACTAAATTGAAAACTACACATTGATTAGAGACCAATCATCATTTTTAATAAATTATAGGTTTGACAATGACTATATACATTTTTAGTAATGGATTAAATAAGAGTAAATTAATATTTTTAATTTAATAAGAATTTGATAGCATTATAAGCGGTAATTTTTAACTAATTCAAAATAACCAAACCATTCTAAAATTAAAATTAAAGAATATTATATTTTAAATTAATTTTAAAATAAAGTAATTTTATAAATTAGGTGTATTTTTTGAAAATAATTTTTTGAATTTAATTTATATATTTAATTAGATAGATGGTAGAGATTTATTTTCATTAAATAATTTAATATTTCTTAAAAGTTACAAGTTAAAGGTTGAGATTTATTCTAAAATAGTTATGCCCCTTGTATTTTTAATTAAATTGATTAATTAAAAAAATGTCGTATAAACATAAGTTTAAGGTTTTTTGGCATTTTGTACTAGTAATTCATGACATTGGTCCATGGAATTGTAACAAAGCCTATTTAAAATGATGGTGAATTTCAGTAGTTAGCAATCTTGTTACATGTTTTTTAAATGTATACATGTTTAACTCATAGATTAATTCTTTTTATAACCAACTTAGATATATCTTAACTCTGGATCTATCAAGCACCCAGAGGGACAAATTTCTGGAGAGGCAAACCACTTTTTCGAGTGCAAAACTTGAAAGATTTGATCACTTGATAGATCCACATGAATCTAGACTGGTTTATACCTTTATATATTATATATCATTATCATATTTGTATTTTTCTTCTCTTATGATTAAAAAAAAAAAAAAAAATCATTTAGTAATTAATCTTTGTCTATATATTTTTATTTTCAATTTATCTTTATTTTTTATTATTTAAATTACAATATATGATATTTTTTTCTTATTCATATATTTTTATTTTTTAATAAAATTATATTATAAATATACATAATATTTAGTTTTTATAAATTAATATGTCAAAATTTCTGAACTTAATAGAGTAATGTAGTAAAAGTAAATTAATGTGGTGAAGAGTTTATATTTTAAATTCTAATCTCTATTAATATCTATAAAACTCTTTGAAAACATTGAATGGCATCAACAAATTTTTTACTTTATGGACCTTTCCTTTTGGTTGTTGTGAACCAGGGCTTCGTTTCCCTCGCTATGGATGTGTCATGGAGTGGGAACAACCCCTTGATTTCCTCTTGCATGTGGACAATATTATCCTTCAGTATTTACCTTTTGTGGTTTAATTAATCATATGATGCATTGCTAGTTTGTCCATCAAAGAAGTAATGAGAAAAGGTACTGATAGTCTAGCTCTCATTTTTTTTGTCTCTGTGTATAACAATACGACTTGTATTTTGTTAGAAATTCCAAATGTGTGTCGGCATGCCCCATTATTACTAAGAGTGAGGAGGAAATGACTGGATTTTCTTCCAGGGTCGTCAGTCATCTCCACTCTCTCGTCTGATTTGAAATATCTTTATGATTATGTTAGTAGGGAGTTTTGATTGAGGATGATATGTTGGATGTGCTCTACATGGAGGTTTTCCGCCCTCTGTCCCCTCATTTTTGTTTGTGTTTGTGCACTCTGTATTATGGACATTGGAGATGGGGGTGGTCTAAGTCACTCTTTACTCTCTAATGCATTATTTACAAAGTTTTCCCTCTATCTCTTGGTCATCACATTTTGCCTCTCAAACAAAGATGAATTAAGATAATATTTTCTAGATTTTTTGTCAGAAACATCAATAGGAAGACTTCGACTTTTTTGGACAAGAAGCTTTGTCTTTGTCTTATCTCTGAAGCTGTCTATTGAGGATAAATGGGGCTTGCCTGCAAATCTTCAATGTTTGCAATATGAAGGGAACGTTATTCAAAATCCCTATAAACTCAAAGACTACAACATCATTAAAAACTTTGTCACAATCCTGACCTCAATGTTGTGTGGTGGTGCTCAAGGTGCCAAGACTCCAACTAGAAGTTATGTTTCTTTCAAGGAATCTGTGCAACAAAATACTTCAACCACAATAGATCTGAGTCAAAACAATCCGAACCCCTACATAGTAGAGCAAATAGAGCCCCTCTTTTATGTCCTCTATTCAAAGGTTATTATTTGTAGATTTAATGGTTTTGTAATAGCAAAAGTGTCCTTAGACACACAAATTTTATTAGTAAGGAAAATAAAATTACATAAAATATGCAAGGGCTTACACATAATCACTCCACACTCTTACAAGAAGAGAGAAATAAGCTTTAAATAAACTAATGTCCTAAACTAATTTAGTTATGGACCACTTATTTCATTTACAAGTGTCTGTATACATTTAATGTATTTCTAACAATACTCCTAACAAATTGTCTAATTTAATTCCTAAAGAATGACACTTTTATAGATGTCATATCTATTATAACAAATATATATTATAGGACTCTAAATAATTAGTATAAGAAAACTCTAAATAATTAAATATTAATTTATGTACTTTGGATTATATATCTAACATTCACCCCTTTGATCCAAAAGTACATTACAACAGATACCAATTTCTTCTCTGAACTTAGTAAATTTGATCATGCCAAGTAGTTTTGTGAAAATATATGAGATATGGTCTTCTAAAGGACAATATACTAGTTTGATGATGTCCTTTGTGATGAGTGTCCTAATGTAATGATGTTGTGTCCTCATGCCTTTTTTTAGAATGGAAATTATGATTTTTTGCAAGTTTTATGGTTGATTAGTTGTGTGGCTTCTATTTGAGGAACAACTAAATCCTGAAAAACTCTATGTAACCAAACAGTCTCACATGCTACTTCCATATTGATATATATTCTACTTCTGCTGAAGAAGTTGCCATCGTGGCTTGCTTCTTACAACTCCACAATATTGATGTTGACTCTATGTTCATCAAATAACATGATGTTGATGCCTGATCATCAATACTTCCAACAAAATTTGAATATGAATAACCATCAAGTACAAAATTCTTAGTCTTGTTGTAAAGACGACCAAAATATTTCGTTCCTTGGATATATCTAAGAACCCTTTTTGCTACATTACAATTGCTTTCCCTTAGTTCATGCATAAATCGCGAGAGAATACTAATTGCATAAGATAAATCTAGATGAGTTGTTGTCAGATAGATTAGTCTTCCAATCAACTATTTGTAAGTAGTATTGTTTACCAACTCTCCCCTATTCAAATTTTGAAAATTTAAGTTTTGTTCCATTTGGGTGAGAATTGACTTGCAACCTTGCATTCCAAATCTTTTGAGTAGTTCATATGCATATTTTCTTTGATTAATGAAAATTTTGTTTGGATGTTAGAATACTTCAACTCCAAGATAATAGTGAAGTAATTGCAGATCGGTCATCTTCAATCCAACGTGCAACTCCTTCTTTACGTGCACAATATAGTCATTGTTGTTCTTAGTAATGATCAAGCCATCCACATACATAATTATAATCACCATATTTTTACCCTGTTGGTGCACATATAAGATATCATTTGATTCACTACACTTGAATCCAATCTCGCAAAGATATTCACCTATTTTTTCATGCCAAGCCCATGGAGCTTGTTTCAACCCATGTAAAGCCTTGATTAATTTGCATACTTTGTGTTCCAGTCCTTTGATCTCAAAACCTAGAGGTTGAGTCATATACACTTCTTCCTGTAAGTCTCTATTGAGGAAGGCACATTTGACATCCATTTAATGTAATTTCCATCTTTTTTGAGCTAATAATCCAAGCACTAATCTGACATTGTTCCATTTTTTTGTAGGCGCAAATGTTTCTTCGTAGTCGATTCCTTCTTGTTGTGTAAAACTCTTGGTAAAAATGATTTCCTTGTACTTGTCAATTTCTCTATCTAGCTTATACTTGATTCAATAAACCCATTTTCAACCTGTGAGTTTCAGATTTTCAAGATAATCAACAAGTTTCTAAGTATTATTTTCCATCACTGACTTGTATTCTTCAACCATTTCTTTTTTCCTTTTTACATGTTTCACTGCCTCTTTAAATGTAGAGGAATTAGTGAAACCATTTGTTATTAAGGAAAAGCTTTCTTCATTTATTTTGTAACTTCTTATTCCTATTTTGACTTGTTCATCTAGCTTTACATCCTTCAAAACATGAATGGCCCATTTAGGCAGTTGATGTTGACTTGGTTGTGGATTTGAATGATCACCATAATTATAAATCAGATTAATATAAACAAACGTTCTTTGATCATTTGAAGGTTCTCGTGGTGGAGACTCACTATCGGATTAACTACTTCCATAAGATTCAAATTAAATACCAAAAGATCTAGATGACATAGATGCAGCAAGTGAGCTAGATGAATCATTTTCTGAAGAGGTTCGAGTCAATCTCATACCAATGTTGTGTGTTTGGTTGATTTTGCATTATCATTTTCTTTTTATCACCCTTATTTTCCAATTTATCTATAAGACTTTCTATCTCTGTGGCGCTCTTGCTTTTTTTCATCAAATATAACATCTCTGCTGACAATAAAATTTCCATTGGCCAAGATCATATACATTATTCTCATCAGAATGCCTAATCAATGTACACTTTAAACTTTGTGAATCGAGCTTAGTTCATTTTTCTTTTGGAACTAAGGCATAGCATATTGAACCAAAAACTCTTGGATATTTGACTCGAGGTTCGAAACCAAACCATGCTTCATATCGTGTACTTTCATCCAAATAATTTGTGGGAGACTTGTTCCTTAAGTAGACCGTTGTATGTATTGCTCCTTTCCAATATGAAGGACTTAAATTTTTGAAAGTTAGCATGGATATTTCCATTCTTAACAAGGTACAATTCATTCTTTCTACTACTCCATTTTGTTGTGGAGTGTAAACACTTTTAAATTGTCTTTTGATACCATTTTCCCTACAATAAGTTTGGAATTCATTGGAAGTGAATTCCCCTCCATTATTTGTCCTAAGAGTTTCAATTTTCTCTTTAACTTCATTATCAACCAGTTGGCGAAAAGTCTTGAAATTTTCAAAAGTTTTTGTCTTTTGTTTTAAAAAATAAACCCAAGTGGTTCTACTGAAATCATCAATGAAGAGTAAAAAATATTTACAACCCTATAAATGATCCTATATATGTCCACAAATGTCACTATGAACCAATTGCAAACACCTATTTGCATGCCATGAACTTGTTGGAAAATTCTGTTGAGTGTGTTTCCCATAAATGCAAGCTTCACATCTTTATTTTTCTTTCTTAAAAGTTGGAAGTCCTTCAACCATTACCTGCTTTTGAAGTTGAGAGAGACTTTCAAAGTTTAAATGTTCATATCTAACATGCCACAACCTTATAGGCGAAATACCTACACTTGTTTCTCAGACTTTAGTGGAATGATTGTTCCATTCATCCTCGGAAGTTTTCCATCTTCATATCCGATCATGGTTGTCTTCACATTTTGTTTTATGGAATTGATTTTTACTAAGCCATATTCCATAATGACATGATGTCTTTCTTGTCAAATCACACTATTGGCAACAACTTCTATTGAAAGTTGGTACATACCAAACATTCGAAATTATTTTTTCTCCAATTACAGGAAGAGAAACTTTCATTGTGCCTTTTCCAAAAGGAGTATGTGCCATATTATTTGCTAGAAAGATTGAATTGAGTTGAAAGTGTTGAAAAGTCCAAAAGAAGTCACCTCGAGAAGTCATATGTTGTGTAGCCCCTATATTTAAGATCCAATTATCCATAAACTATCGTGGATATTCCATTGGACAATTCATCAAAACATAAATAATAATATTATATTTAAAATATGAAATTCTACATTATTATAGTTTTCTTAGATTTCTAGATCTATAGATTTTATAGTAAATAGTGCATGCATGCAAATAAAAGTTATGCAAAAAATAAAGAATGGAAAAATAAAATCTCACACACACATCAGAGACAATATTTTCTTTGGGAAACCCTTTCGGGAGAAAAAACGAACTAGAAGGAGAGGTCGCTCTGCTCTATTTCTTTGTCTGGAAATATGGAGGTGAATACAAAGAAGTATGGTCTGTGGCCCATGGGCTAGCCTCTGTGTGCTATACATCTTATCACTCTTAGCTATTTTTTTCTCATCTATGGAATAAATTCACTAGAAAGAATGGAATGCCTCTTCCTCCTAGTGGCCCAATTATAACACAACCCAATAGCCTACTAGTGGTTAAGTTTGACTTCCTCAACTAACCAGAGTTACAATATAAACTCTTATAGACTCTTTTACATCATAATCATGTGGCTAGCCCAATGTCCATGAATAATGGGGGTTGATCCGACATCCTCTTGAATTATCGGTGAGAAAACAAGAAGGTCAAAACTCAAATTCTAAGTGGCATAACTTTCACATACAGACTCTGATTGATGTGCTTCTTGTGTCATTGGAAATATATTTGTGTGTAGAATAACATGAAAAGGTGTTGTGCCAAAGAGGCAAAGTTTTACCTCCAAAAAACACATTAGGGGAATTTTGAGGTATAAAATGGGCCTCCTAAGGAAATTATAAAATAATAGTGGAAATAATAAAATATGATTAGATTACATCATCAAGTTTTAGAGGGAAAAAAGAAAAAAACTATTTTTTCGACTCGTATTTTCAGCTTATCTCCCTATGAATTTATTCAAATTTCGAGTGGAAACACTCATTGGATGCAAAATTTGATTCCTCATCCAAGGAGTACTCATGTTGCATACGTTCAATGAACCCTACTACACGAAAAATGAGAAATACATGAAAAACATGATTGCAATCACATTTTTTCATATATTTCTCATATTTCCTATAGCAGGGTCCATCGAAAGTATGCAACATGGGTACTTCTTGGATGATGAATTAAATTTTGCATCAAATGAGTAATATTGCTCGAAATTTGAGTAAAATATTAGGGAGATAAGTTGAAAATACGAATTGAAAAAGTAGTTTTATTATTTTATTATTTTTTAATCTTTTCACTTTTTCACTCCAAAAATGGTGAATCATCCCCCATGGTTGACATCATCATCTTGAATCCTATTGGTTTTTATAAAGTTTATTTTGGTTGTACATTTTTCATAGGAGGACCATTTTAGACCTCATAATTCCCGTAATGGTCGTTTGATGCCTCAAAACACTCATAGAAGGTTTCAATGTTGAAAAATGCAGGAAGAAAGTCTCATTTAGACTTTCCCTTGGCAAAATTGAGAAAATTCTAATTTCCACATTAGCAGACAACTTGGAGGAAGTTAACTTGTATGAAATGGATCTTGTCACTCAGTTAGCTCAGGAAATTATTGTTAGAAGGCTTGGAGTTCAGTTAAGCATGTGTGATTGCTAAATTTTAGTAATCTAGTTCAATTATATCCAGTTGAGTTTAGTTAAACTAGTTCTAACAATTGGAGGAACTAGTGGAAGGTCAGTCGTGTAGTGGGACAATAGTCTAGTTCAGTGATCATCCAATTAACTGATCAATCAACAAAAAATAGCTATTGCATGCAGAGAATTCGAATTCCAAAAATATGGTGGAGATTCCAAGGTAGTGTAACATCATTTGTAGACTAGTCTTGAGTGTACATGTGTTACATGCAGTCAGATGATAAACCTTGGGAATTGCGCAATCAATTAGAGGAAAATTCCTAAATAATAGGGGACTAATTCCTTAGGATTTGCGTAAGGAAATATGGTGTTGGCATAAAATGGTGGTCAGGTTGAGACCCTTGGTTCGGGCACAGGGGCCAACAAAGAGTCTATTGTAGTCTAGTGTAGCACCAAAATTTTCACCTTACTCAAGAAGAATAAGACATCTCACCCGAAGAGCATCGTGACCTTACTTGGTTAAGGGATTCGAACCAGGCATTAGGAGAAATCATTATCATACAAGGCTACAAATACTGGTTAAACTTAGAACCAAGGCATCAAACATGTAATCATTACAGAAGACAATAACTGCAATATTCAAAAGAACATAGAATACACACATGCATTCATAATAAAATTTTAAATGGATCACATAAAACCAACATAAGGAGATCATCAAACATCCCTGCAACTTCCTCTTTCATTAATTTCAGTCAGCATTACATCATTACATTTGGGATCAGATGCCTTCCCAATAGAACAAGAATTAGGAATATAACATAATATATGCCCAGGTGATTACAGAATCATGTGGGCTCAATAGGTTCCATGAAAACATTTCAGTACGCTCTCTCCTCTCTCCCTCTTTATGGATTTTCCTTTGGCATTTTAAGCACTTTGCTCGCTTGGACTGTTTCTTTCTTCCTCAGATGCTCAGCCCTTTCCTTTTCAACTGCTTTTGTTGCTCGGTTGTGACTACTTCCTCACTTGTTATTGAACATTCCAATTCGGATGTGACTTCATGTGTCGTGATTTTCCTAGCCGATCTTTCGCAATTTATAGACTTTAGCGAATTTTGTCTCCTTCCTTGACTGCCTTCTCTGTGACTTCCCTTTGGTCAAACTATGGTCAAATGTAAAAACATGACAAAGCTTTGTCCCCAAAATGAAGGACCCAACATAAGGGCTCAAGCTAAGGAAAAATTGGACTAATTTTGGGTCAGAGCTTCTAATTGAGCAGAGAGATAGGTTATTCACTTGCAGGTTGAGATCAAACAAAGCTAGCAATTGTAATGCATATGTGTTCATTTGATTTATTGCAGGCATGCTTAAGGGGTTTCTAGCAATTTCTTTCCCCTAGAAAAATACTATGCATGTGTGTCATTTCTCACTGCATGTGTCTAATTGTTGTTCTAAATTGTGAATTGAATTTTGCAGAGAAGTAGAGTAGGATTGTGTCTCTTGATTTAGATTAAAATTTCTTGAGTAGTTGCAATACTACATCATAATTCTACATGGTATCAGAGCACGATTCACATTAGAACAAAAATTTCAAAAGTTGTTTCTTAGGAGGTTCAAATTTGCAGCTTTATTATAGCAAGATCTCTTCAGAATTGGGAAGATGGCTTTCAATGAGATGATATTAGAGTATGCCTTAGAAGGCATCTCGAATTTCATTGCATGGAAGGATCACATGGAGGCGATGTTGGATGAGAATGGATTACTAGAATATGTCAAAACAAATATTGAAAAACCACAAGCATCTGATGCACAAAACCTATCCCAATGGAAGAAAGATGTAGCCATGGTGAGGAAAATAATCTTGGAGGGAGTGTGAGACCACATTGTCTCAAATATTCATGGGAGAAAAACTCATTTCGTAATGTGGAAGGAACCGACAAAGCTATACGAGAATAAAAGTGATCATAGAAAACTGGCCCTCAAAGGCAAACTTTGAAATATCAAGATGCAAAAAAATGACACTATCTTGCAATATCTCAACATATTTACACAAGTTCATGATGAGTTTGGAAGGGTTGGTGTGGATGTTGTATAGGATGAATTGGTGAGCCTAACTCTTCTAGGACGTCCCAAAAGTTGACATAGCTACTAGGACTCGATGAATGGGAGGGAGAAATTACTGATTTTGGAACGCTTGTGGTCCACTTTAGTATAAGAAGAGATTAGGTAGAGTACCAAAGATGGAACCTCATCCAAGGGCGAGGATAAATAAAAATTTGCATTGGTTGGAAAGGGAAAGAAGGGAAAAGGGAAGAAATCTCAAACCAAACCATAATCCGACTAAAGGGGCAAGAAGAAATACTTGGACTCGAGTTCCTCATTCCACATGACAAGGTGCAGATATTTTTTCAGTGACCTGGAGGAGAAAGATCTCTGTATGCATATTGAGTTGGGGGACGAAGGAAGGTAAAGTGCTACTGGGATTGGTACAGTAACCTTTCAGAGGGAGTTGGGATCCCCTCTCCACCTCAAATATTCCATGTTTTTTCTAGGCCTAAAGAAGAAACTCATCTCTGTAGCATTTTTGGAAGACCATGGTTATGATGTGATCTTCAGCAAAGGGAATGCATTCTAGAGACACATAGACACTAGACAGGTGAAGCCTATCAGGGTTTGTGTGAAGAACCTGTGTAAGCTGGATGTGGAATATTATGTTGCATTAAGCAGTAAGGTAGAGAAAGCGTAGAGCCACGATGTTGGTGAACTTTGGCATAAGAGATTGGGCCATTTGCATCATGGCGCCTTAAATATTATGTAGCAAATAACCACTGGCCTCCCTAAAGGAGCGCTTGAGCACCATGATGTCTGCAAAGGTTGTACCTTGGGGAAGTATGTAAAATCCACATTCCATGATCGAGGCAACATATCACATGTAGTCTTGGAAAGATTCCACTCTGATGTTTGTGGACCTTTCTATACAACCTCCACTTCCATGCACAAATATTTTGTTATTTTAATTGATGATTTTTTAAGTAAGTGTTGGATCTTCTTCATGCAAAACAAGGATGAGACATTCTCAAAGTTTGTAGAGTTCAAGGCACTAGTTGAGAAAGAGACTAACACGAAGGTGAAGGCTCTCAAGAGCGATAATGGAGGTGAGTATGTTTCAAATGACTTCAAGAATTTCTATGCGAAAGAAGGTATTCGAAGAGAGATGACAACACCCCACAACCTACAATAGAAAGGGGTAGCTGAGAGAAAGAACCATAGCATTTTTGGAGTTGGGAGAGCTATGCTACATGAAAAATGCCTACCACTGTATTTGTCACCTGAGGCATGTAACACAATAATTTTATTGCAAAATCAAAGTCCTCATTGGATTCTTGGTATGATTACACTGGAGGAGGCTTTCTCGGGGAGAAATTCAGATGTGTCTCACTTTAGGATTTTGGAGCCTCTATTTACTGCCATGTCTCCAAAGATTCGAGGAAGAATATTGAGTCGATAGAAGAGTTGGGAATTTTTGTGGGCTACACCAAAACTCCACACAATTATCGTGTGTACTTACCTTCCCTCATAATGACAGTTGTGTGAAGGGATGTAAATTTTGATGAGGAGAAAGCGATGTGGTGCTCTCTTGAGAGGGAACTTCAAATCCCAACAGAAGAGGAGATTTTAGCTCTGAAGGAGGAGCCTCAATAAGTTGTGGAGCAACCAAAAATAGAGGAGTAGAGAGTGGAGATATCCAATCAAGCAAGAGCATCCAAATAAGGGAGAAAAAAACAGGGAAGTTGATAGACTCTTATAGGATGCAAGGGAGAATATGTGAGCTCCTTCAAATTTGCGTAGGCAAAGGAGGTCACTCGAGAGGTATATTGGCAAGGTGGCTCTAATGACTGAGCTTGTAGAGACTGAGCCATTCTCTTTAGAGAAAGCAGTTGAGAAACCAATTTGGGTTGATGTAATGGTGGAAGAATGTGATTCCATCATGAAGGAAAAATGTTTGGAAAGTGGTCTCAAGACCGACGGATGAATCAGTTATGGGTTCGAGATGGATCTTCAAAGTTAAGAATGCAACATATGAAAGAATAAATAATTATAAGGCCATATTTGTTGCCAAAGGATTCTCTCAAGTTGAGGGAATTGACTATGAGGAAACCTTTTCTCCCGTAGCAAGGTATTCATCCATTATATCAATTCTTGCACCATATGTGCAGATGGAGTGGAAGATCTACCAAATGGATGTAAAAACAACTTTTCTCAATGGTGTTATTGAGGAGGAGGTGTACATCAAGAAACCATAAGGTTTTGAGACATTTGATCGAGAGTCTCATGTGTGCAAACTCAAGCAAGCGTTGTATGGTCTCAAACAAACACCCCATGCTTGGTACACCGGGATCGATAGTTATCTCACTAGTTTGGGCTTCACCAAAAGTGAAGTGGATGCGAAACTCTATCATATCTTGGTAGAAGGTAAATTTCTTATCATTGTTTTATATGTTGATGATTTAATACTAACAAGTGATGAGAAATTGATTAGCTCTTGTAAGGAGGACTTTGCAAGGGAATTTGACATGAAGGACATGGATCTCATGCACTACTTCCTCAGGTTGGAAGTATGGAAAGAGATGGGGAATTGTTTGTGTCACAAGGAAAGTATGTTAATGATATATTTCAGATATTTCACATGGAGAGTTGTAAACCCATGGAGACACCTCTAGCAACCAACTGGAGGAAGGAGGATGCCACTTCAGGTGATGAAGTGGATGCTACCATTTATCAACAACTAGTGGGCTTACTAATGTATCTTGTGAACACATGGCCAAATATGTGTTATCCAGTTGACCAGATGAGCCAAGCTATGGTTAGGCTAACCAAATTATATTGGAAGGCATCTAAGCATGCTTTCCAGTACCTTAGAGGCATTACCTAGTATGGATTATGGTATAGGCGGATAAAGGGAGTGAATTTGTGTTGCTTCACATATGTAGATTAGGTAGGGAGTCCATTTGACCAAAAGAGTACATCATGTGGAATTTTAGTGTTGGGTCTGTAGCAGTTTCCTGGTATAGCAGGAAGCAAATATCTGTGGTGCTTAGCTCGGCAAAAGCAGTATACATGGTTCCAAGTCACGCAACATTTGAGGCGATTTGGATGAGAAAGATACTTGTGGGACTATTTCGTCAAATGATGGATCCAATTGTGATCTATTATGGTAATCATATTTGCATCAAGCTCTCCGAAAATCCGATATTTCAAGATTGATCCAAACATATAGATATATGGTATCACCATTTAGAGGACTGTGTGCAAAGGTAGATAATGTTGCTATAATACATTCCAACAGAGGAACAAGATGTTGACATCTTGACAAAGGATTTGTCAAGAGGGATGTTCAAATTCCACAGGTGCAGGATAGGGGTGGTTGATAATGCATTTCTTGTTGAGAGGGAGTGTTAAAAAATGCAGCAAGAAAGTCTCAATTTGACTTTGCCTTGGTCAAATTGAGAAAATTTGAATTTCCACATCAACAGACAACTTGGAGGCATCTAGTTTGTGTGACATGGCTCTTGTCACTCAGTTAGCTCAGTAAATTCAAGTTATAGGGCTTGGAGTTTAGTTAAGCATGTGTGATTGCTAAATTTTAGTAATCCAGTTTAGTTATATACAGTTGAGTTCAGTTAAGCTAGTTCTAACAGTTGGAGAAACTAGTGGAAGGTCAGTTGTGTAGTGGGACAACAGTCTAACTCAGTGATAATCCAGTTAATTATTCACTCAACCCAAAATATCTAGTGCATGTAGAGAATTCAAGTTCCCCAACAATGGTGGAGTTTCCAAGGTAGTGTAACATCAATTATAGACTAGTCTTGAGTGTACAAGTGTTGCATGAAGTCAGATGATCAACCTCGGGAATTGTGCAATAAATTGGAGAAAAAATCCTAAATAATAGGGGCCTAATTCCTCAGTATTTGCGCAAGGAAATATGGGCTCAAGTTGAGGCAAAATTTGACTAGGTCTAGGTCAAATCTTCTCAATGACCAGAGAGAGAGGTTATTCACTTGTAGGTTGAGCTCAGATAGAGATAGCAATTGTAATACATCTCTATTCATCTGATTTAATGTAAACAAGCTTAAGGGGTTTTCAACAGTTTCTTTCCCCTAGAAAAATATTGTGCATGTGTGTTATTCCTCATTGCATGTTTCTAATTGTCTTTCTAAATTGTGAATTGAATTCTGCATAGAAGTAGAGTAGGATTGTGTCTCTTGATTTAGATTAAAATCACTTGAGCAATTACAATTCTACATCATAATTCTACATTTAGATCCCCTTTTTCCAAACTTGGTCCTACCGGTAAAAATGGTCTAGTGAGCTAATTCCTCCACTTTTTCAACTCTGAATACATTGAGATGGATGAAAAACAATATAATGATCAAATTTGTATCATCCAAGAATATTCATAATCACTTTTAATATACATGGAGACCTGTAAGGTTGTTGATTCTAAACTTTGAAGTGTAGTGAAGACATATTCTAAAGCATCATCCTCTTTATCATTAGCGAATTGCGCCAAATGTTGTTGAAACTTTGGGAATTTTTCAATAGGAGTTCAACAATATTTAACATTATGACAAACTCTATTACATCGTTTGGAAACAACTTGATTGAAATATTTTCCTCTACCTTGACTTTGTCCTTTTCCTTTGCTTTGTCCTCTACCTTGATCTTTTCCTCTGCCTTGATTGTTGCTTCCGCTGAAATTGTTCCCTCTGCCTTGAATTCGACCATGACCTTGTCCTTTGTATGCTCCCTGATTTTTATTGTTGTGCCCTGTGTTATTCATTGGACTCCCTCTACCTCTATAACTTTCAATTGAAAATTTACTAGTGCTAGCTTATGTAAAGAAGGCATCTTCTCCAACTCATTTCTTCTTTCCAAAAGTTTGTCATGTTGAGCTAATATTTCACTTAACCAAACAAATTTTAATTTCTCTATCTTTCCAATCACCTGTAAAGTTTCCAAGAAATGTGTATATGAAGAATACGAACCAACAATCAAAATAGTAGCCTTGAAGCTATATTCTACTACTTGAAATGTGACCTTTACAGTTTCCTGCTTAATGTTCTTAAGTCTAGAAATGTACTCAAGTACATCTCCCCCTTTTGTAAGTTTTGTTGAATCAGTTTCAATTGAAGATCAACTCTCTTTGAATATGGTTGTGTATCAAATAAATCTTTAAATCTTTTCCAAGCATACCATGTATCATAAGCAGTTTCTATATGAACATACATTTCATCATTAACTAAATATTTAATTAATGCTAGTGCTTTTGCATTTTTTTTATCTTCCATTTAGCTAGTGAGTTTGCATATATAGGTTCATTTGGTTTAACATCACCATGAGATACTTCTTTCTTATGTGCCTTTTCCATGTCTTATAATTATTTGAGCTCTAGAGTTGAGACTCATAAAATAAATTTACTAACTTGGACATTGTAAAGGTAAATGTATACACCAAGATAGATCATCCACCACACAAAAAGAATATGAGACAACACACAACACTCTGTGTTGCAAAAAACAATCTATCAATTTATTGGGGCTTGAGTTTGACTCTCATATAGTTGAACATTGAAAAAATAAAAAATAATTGATCTTTATAATTGACTTTAGCCAATGTTAAGGGATTTTTTCAATAATTTCAAAATTTGAGTCTCGACTTGTATTATTTCTTCGTAAATACAAAAGAAATTATTTTTACAATTCTCTTGCAGTTTTTTACCTCTTTGAATTTAGTTTAACACCCTCGAAGTAAAAAAATTACTTCAAAATTAAAACTTGTTCCCCTTTTTTAAAAAATTAGAAACATATTCTTCATCCTTCAAAATAATGACATTATTGAATTTTTTTGCAGAAATTAAAAAAAAAAAGTAAAACTTATACTTAATACAAAATTACCAATGCAATGAAGGTGGTGCGTTGATTCGTGTGCAAAGGTCCGATGTGTGCACTGCTTTATCCACTCCATTATTCCAAATGTTCATACATGGGTATTAATCTTAAAGTTGGTTCAAATTCTTGTGTTCAAGTCTCAATTCCAAGATTTATTTGTGGCTTCGTTACTTCGATTATGCATGTATCATATTTGTTGTAATGAATTGAAAAACTCCAACTACCACAATAACTGTAGCATTTTCCCAACAATCAAACTCCAATGAACACAACAAATATCAAATTCGCATGTTACACTTTGATTTTTGTTTCAAAACTCCATGTACACTGTAGGTTACACTCTGAATTGATAGAACATGTATACCAATGACCAATTAATTAGAAAGAAACTCCAAATGAGGTTCCATGCAGATTCTTTCTTGACACTCCGCTCCACCATGCACAACTTACTTCCACAATGATCATCTAACTCCAAACCATTTATTCATCTCATTTTTTTGGAATACATAAGCCAAAAATGTGCAACTATGGTATGAAGGAATAAGACATATTTGACATTATAGCTTATAACTAATGATATACAAAGTTTCACGAATGACATTTTCACTTATCGAAATTGTAGTTGCAATAGAACGTGAAAAGAGGATCTGGAGATTTTATTCACTTGTTGATTGATTGAAAATTTTCTATATTGTGCTCACACAAACTATTCTCGGATCTCCATACGTAGAACGCACTCACATAGGTCTCCAACACACAAATCTCCACTCTCAATCAACGCAAGCTTAATCTATAATCTACAGTTTCTATTGTTGGGTTTTATATTTACAAGTAGAAACCTCCCTCCACACCGAAACAACACATTAGAAGGATGGTATCCAATCTATTATTTCAACAACTTAAGTCGAATGTAACTAACCTTCATCCAGTGAGAGGAACGCAGATGGAATCCCCTAACAGGCTATATTGAAACTTATTGTGCCAAAAGTGTCGGAGCTAGAGTATAACTTTGAAAATGGATGTCAAACCAAACATGGAATTGTAGTTTTTCAAGTAACATAAATTCACAAAACAATTTTTTATGTATATTTTCAATCACTTGCTCCAAAAAATAAGGGGAAGAAACTCAAAAATAATAGAAATTTTAAAAAATATTTAATGTTCGGACCTAAACTCTGAAATTAACAAAAGGGTTGCCAAATTATTTTCCTTAACTAATAAAATTGATAATGGACATACCCATAACTATTATCCAATTTGACAGAGTTTTCTCTAAGCTTTTCATGTTGGAATCTCATTTTCACACTAGTTGTACTACTTAACCTCTTATATTACAATGATAACAAAAGTGTCCTCAAACACAAATTTTTTATTTAAATGGAAAAGAAAATTACATAAAATATGTGAGATCTTACACAAAATCACTCAACATTGTTGTAAGAGGAGAGAAACAAGCTTTAAATGAGCATATTCCCTAAACTAGTTTAGTTATGGATCACTGATTTCATTAACAAGAGTCCATTTACATTTAATGCATATCTAACAACACTCCTAACAAATTTCCTAATTTGATTCATAAAGAATGGTACTTTTTTAGATTTTTATGTATATTATAACAAATAGATATTTTAGGACTCTAAATAATTAATACAAGAAAACTCTAAATAATTAGATATCAATTTATGTACTTTGGATCATATATCTAACATTCTGGTCAAAACCTGAATCTTTATTCCAATGTATTTTCTCCTTTTGGACACCCAACTTTGACATTCACTTGTGCTCCAAAAGTTTCTTCATAGTCTAATTTGAAACTCAAAAAGATTTGATTTTTTTTTAAATGAAGGTCATTGATTTTGGGGGAGAGTTGGGTTATTTATAAGTCCATGGTTCCTAGATTTTGATGCCACAACTATGGTGGTCTCAACTATGTTGGTTTGGATAAGGATTCCAAACCTCCCTCTCTCTTTCTAGGGTCACAAAGTTATTGAGGATATTGGAAATACTTTGGGAAATTTAAAAGATGGATTTGGAAAGAACAGAGAAAGGCTTCTTCACTTTTACCAGATTATGTTTGGAGATAGATCTTAGTAAAAGGGTACTAGATCATATAAATTGAAACAAAAAAAATTCCAGTGGTATTAAGTTTTATATTATGAAAACACGACATTTCGATGCCAAGTTTGTTCTCAAACAAGACACCTGCAGAACACATTCCCACAAGAGAAGAAGAATCCAAAAAATAAAAAGAGACAATCCAAAGGTCAAAATGCTAGCATTTTTCAAAAAACCACCTTACAGAGGACGAACAAGAAGATGTCAAGGAGATCCATCATGTCCAATTAGATGTGGATGCTCTTGCTCAAGTTGGAATCAAAATGAATGGGGATGTTACTGCATAGTTAAGAACTCACCCTTTTTCATAAGGGTTATGAACTTGAAGGTCATCAAGATTTGGATGGGAATGGGGGCAAAAACGAAGCTCATGTTTTAGAGAGCTAAGATTTAGACAAAGAAGTCTCCCATATGGAAGAAAGTCAAGAATTAGCATTAGTTCTTGTTGTACCAAATTCAAATGGTTGACAAAAAGTGCAAAAAAGAAAAGGCAAACAAAAAAAAGATAAGGCAAATTGTCGGAATAATTTCTATCTTCTTTTAGTTGTATGATTTTCAAAGTTGTTAGTTCTTCTATCTAGCTCAATGTTGAGAGGCGTTTTTCTTTTGGAATGTTGACAATATATGCAAAATGTAACTTTATTTTTCCTATTACGAATAAAAGTATGCATCTTTGAAAACACTAATAACCTAAACAAAACAATATTATAAAATCTTATTTACATTAATAATTAAAAAAAAAATCTTACTCTTGAATTTTATATTTAAATTTATAATTTTTTTGCACGTTACAGTGCAACCAATAGAACTGAGTCAATTAGAAATACATGTAAAAATATAAAAATGTTTGACCTTAATTTTTCTTCACATATTGGTAACATTCTTCATATATATGTAACACTACATAATTAATCGCTATCAATTTAAATGCAAGCATAGTAACCATTGATTCAAAACTTGATTACAAACCTAGATGTGTGATCCAAAAAAATTAAATAAGCATTAGTATGATGCATTGCTAAATTATTTAAATGCAATATTGATTCAAAATTTGATTATGAGGCTATATGTGCGATCCAAAAAACTTAAGTATCCATTACTTATGATGCATTGTTGAAGTCCATCTATTTTATTTTTGGGTAAAATGAAAGAAAACACATAAACTAAACCCAAAAAAACCATTAGATAAATACGTGTGAAATTGAACCCTAAGTCTTATTCCAAATATGATCAAAAATTTGGGAGAAGTTTAAAAGGAGAGTAAAAAACATGGTGGAAAAGTGAAATAATGTGGTAAAGAATTTATATTTTATATTTCAATGACTCTATTAATATATATATTATATAACTCTTTGAAAATATTATAACGTTAAACATAATAATATTATAAAATTTTATTTACATTAATAATTAAAAAAAAAATCTCACCTCTTGAACTTTATATCTAAATTTATAACTTTTTTGCACGTTACAATGTAGAACTAAGTATATTATAAAAGAATATGACAAGAAATAATGTTTAACCTTAAATTTTCTTTTTGTATTGGTAACATTCTTCATATATTAGTAACACTACAAAATTAAACATTATCACTTTAAATGCAAATGAAGTCATCCTTGGTTCAAATCTTGATTATGAGCCTACATGTATGGTCCAACAAAATTAAATAATCATTACTTATGACATATCAATGAGGTTGATTTATTAGTTAAAGTGAAACAATATACACACAAACTAAACCCAAAAAATCATTCCACAAATATACCCAAAACTACACCCTAAATCTTATTCCAAATATGCCCAACGATCTAGGAGAATAAGTACATGGTAAATAAAAAAATGATTAATTTCTAATGAACTTTTGTCTATGCAATCCTTTCCTCCCGAGGACCTGCAAACTTGATCTATTTTGTGTTTGCTTTTGAGCTTGACTATGTTTATTACTTTCGTTTCTACCTCTAGCCTATATTGATGCTTTAAACCTAATTTATAGTGTTTTAACCCTAATTTATAGGTATAAATTATATTATATAATAAAAAATATATATATTAAATGAGATAACACTAAGATAGTTGTAAATTATCAAGTTTATATTAAAAATTATATTTTATTGTGGGTGAATGCATGAAAATGGGTTATACTTTTGGGACAAAAGTGGTGATGAAATTTCAAAATTTTACTCTTTTATCGAATTGAAGCCCTCAAAATTCATATAATCATTAGCCCTCAAAATTCATATAATCATTATGAATTTTGATTCGGAGTAAAAAGACAATTCGTAGAGAATTATGCTTTTATCCTAATGATTTTTTTGCAAAAACTTTTAGTGTCATAGCGAGAGAGAGAGAGAGAGATCTAAGTTGTGGATATTAAAACTTTATTTTTTAATGCAAAACTATATTAACATAGTTACCGATCAAACAAGAATATTACCAATTCCCTGTTTTTTGGAGGTAGCAAAAAAATCACCCGATTTTAAAAAGTGATTATTCAGAATACACATTTTTTTTGGAGCATATTTCTAACACTTTAAATTTTCTTATGTAACCTTTTTTTTTAAATGTTAGTGATTTTCAGGTTGATTTTGAAAAGTGTTGAAGCAACATCAACACATTTTTTTAGAGTGCTTATTTTTGACACTTTAATTTTTTTTATGTATCAAGTATGAATATTTTTTTTAAATGTTAGTG
>APFE031311246.1:54964-71498 GCA_000404065.3 Pinus taeda | reverse complement strand
TTTTTTCCTGCAAGTTCGTGTTGATGCTTGACTAACAACCTGATCCCATTATATGCAATTTGATAGGTGATTTTAAAATTTTCATTATAATGAATAGAGTATGACCCATAATATGTTAATTTCATGGTTGGTATTTAAGTTTTCAATATAATGGGTCGAGTTCACCTACACTGCGTGTCAATTTGATGGTCGATTTAAAATTTTTGTTGCAATATATTTAGTTGTCTTAGGCTAAAATTTTAAAATCACTATACATTTAACATTTAAAAATAAATTACTCTTGGTATAATAACTCTTTCATTCGGGTGTTCATTTAAAACAAAAAATTAGTCATAAATTTTTTCCATAATGTCATTCTTGAAATATTTTGAAAACTTAAGGTCTTTTTGTAATCATAATCTTTGGTTTTAACTCTGTGGTTGAAAAATTGTCAAGATTTTAATGTTTTTCTAAGTCATGATATTTTATCTTTAATACTATGGTTGAAAACAATTATAAGTATTTTTTCTTTAGCACCATGACTGTAAATTGTTGGAATTTGAACGTTTTTCAAAGAGGTGATATTTTACCTTTAATGTCATGATTGAAAACGTTGGAAATTTAAAGTTTTATGTAGTCACGATATTTTATCTTTAACGTTATTATAAAAGAATGTTGAAAATTTACCTTGGAAAAAAAAATAATAAAAATATGTTATTCGTAGTTCACACTTTTCGTTTTCAGGGTGTCTTTTGCACAAAAAATTGGTTTTTATTACCAATTTTTAAACAATGTGAAAATTTACTGTTAAAAAAAAAAAAAAAAAAAAAAAAAAAAAAAAAAAAAAAAAAAAAAAAAAAAAAAATTGTTATTCCAGCATCCAGCCTGTATTTTCATGTTTTTTTTGGGGTTTCTTGGCTAGAGTTCTCATTTGATCGGTAACTATTTTTATTTTTATTTTTCAAAATTGGCAAATTAATATTTGAATTTCATTTTTCAGGCACATGTGTTTGTGTAAGATTATTTTCCTACTATTTACATAAATTCAAAAGCAAAGAGTACGCTTTTGAAGAGAACTAGTAAATGAAGACAGTGATATTTTTTGAAATGTTTTTGTTTTGTATAGTTTATGTTATTGATTTTTCATTCAACCCCTTTGAAAATGATTAAAAAAATTTCAACCATAATGTTTAAAATAAAGTAGATGAAAGATATCATATGAATTTGAACATGTCAAACTCATATGCCATTGGATAGAAGATTCCTTCAGTAATACAACATGATCAACTCTGTCACCTAAGGACAAATATTTCCTTAAGTCGGTTAGGCTACAAAATGGTGTTGCAAAGAAATTTACAGAAGGGTAGCTAAAACCCCATTTTTTTTAGGCTCTCAGTAGCTCGATCGATTGTTTAAGGTAGAAAATCAAATAGATTGATTCAAGGTTTAATAAACCCTCAATCGAGCCCTTAACATGGTCAAGAAATGACTCAATTAAGATTTATGGCTCAGTCAAGCCACCTTTTTTAATTCCCGACCCAGGATGTATTAGCAGGAAATTTCAAAAAAATGGCTTGATCAAGCCCATTGCTTGATCGAGCCCCTGACCTTGAGTTACATAGGAGATTGATCGAGGGTTGTTTTAATGTTTGATCAAGTAATATTTAAGCCCTGAAATAACTCAATCAATGGCTTAAATATTTCTTGATCGAACACTTAAAAAGGTTCAATCGAGCTACTTTTTTTCACCCACAAAACGCCCTCACTTGCCAAAAAGTGTAACCTAACTCCATGCATAGACCCTTGCGTCTCTTGGTTTAACCCTAACCAATAGATATAATTCATATTAAATAAATTAATCATACTAAATTGTATTAGCCCTAGTCATAAATTATAAAATAATATGTTAAGAGATATATTGTTTCAAATTTGATATTTCTGCGGATGTTCATTAGTTGTAATTGATTTTCCATATCAAGCCCATTTAAGAAGATATTTAAATAAACTTTTTGAACCTACTATTGACACCTAATCATTGGGATTGGGTGAACAATTGTAAATAATATAAATACTAAATAATGGAGAATAGGAAAATGAAGGGAAACTGGGAGGTGAAGCCCAAGAGTCTCTCCCTCCTTGTATATAACCATGAGCAATCTAAATCAATAAACACAATTTGCATTGATGAGTTACCTCCTAGCTTGACATGGCATTAGAGTTAGCTCCTAAAATTAGTTGTTCTGTTGTAACTCCTATCATTACCTGCCATTATTCTTTGCCATTTGCCCCTCACCTTTGACAAAAAAAAAATATGTCCTGCATTTCCTCATGCCCAGTTGTATCTTTTTTTTTTAGTGATCAAGTGCTCTCCTCGGTTCTGAATAGTATGTCAGCTGGAGTGGTTTTTCAATTTTTTTTTGTGAAAAAAAGCGTTGAAGCAGAGCGGTGTGTTCACGTTTTTTCTGGCGTAAGTCTCCAAACGCTCCTCTGTAAAATCTTGCTATTGGATTTTTATGAGCTGGAACTTTTTTTTCTTAGTAGTGATGATGGTTGTCGACATTCATTTTTTTTCATGACTGAATCCACTCACATTTTAGTTTTATTATGGAGTTGAGGCACCATTGTGACTGAAGTGGGTAGAGGCACTGTGGTGCTGGTTTCGTGACTAGTATCAGAGCTATATATATACAATATACCATTGTGTATTGTCTCCATGGCTCAGGCCTCATGGCGTTGTGTATACCACTATGTATTGTCTCCTCCTAGTTACCAACCTGCTCCCGGTTTCTAGTCCTAAGGTTCAACTCCTATATGCCCCATCCAGTTACAATACCTCCCTTTGTTATTGCATTGACCCTTATAGATATTTATTTCATTATACCACCGTGTCTCCCCGCCATACCATGTTGCTCTCCCCACTCTGCAGTGGTCCATACATCCTCCTGTCATACATATATCGAACTATCCATCAACCGCATTGTCCATCAAACTGTCCATCCATACACCCTCCACAATGTGGCCCCTCCTCATATAATACCTCTCCCTCGAGCCTCAACCTCTCGACCCTCTCCCAACTGCGCATTTCCTCCCATTAATACCTCTTCCTCAATCCTCGACCTGTCGACCCTTTCCCAACTGTGCGCTGCCTCCCATTTAATACCTTAATACCACTCCACCATACGTTGATTATTGTTTCCCTGATACATTGGTTACACACTGGTTAATACCTCCCCAGTTAATACCTCCCTAGTTAATACTTCCTCGTAATACTCCCTCACCCACATATAACCTCCCCCTTATAACAACTACCCCAAATATTACCTTTATCCCATAAAAATATCAGGTTGCATTTTTTTACATTAGAACTACATTTTTTTCCATCAGAAGTAAAATTTGTATATATTGGAAGCAAAGTACTTTTTAAATGCATTCATTGATCTCTATAGTTGGAGTAGCTCTCTATGGGAAAGATAACTATCCATAATGGTCGCGGAAGATAACACACACACTCTCATTTTCAATGAGTTGTGGAAAGGAGTTTGTGTAGGATAAGGAGATAATGAACCTGCAAAACCTACCTCAAATAAGTAATTCACCATTTGGGAAAACAAGAAAAGCAAGGCCTATGCCTTGATTGCAACATCTATAAATGAAGAGGTGAGTCACCATATTTCACCATTTTCAAATTCTTTTGAAGCCTTACAGAAGTTGAAAGAACTCTATGACTCACACTCCAAACTTGAAGTTGCCCAATTGATGATTAAATTGTTCAATCTTGAATTAAAACATGATGATCCTCTTTCTTTGGAATCGTAAGCAAGATCTATTATGCATGATATCAAAGTCACTAATGTTGAACTAGACATTCCTATTATAGCTTTTTTCAAGGCACTTTATCCCACTTATGTAAATTATCTTGAGTCATTGCAAGCAAATGGAAACCTCAAAGAGATTACCTTTGATTCCCTTGTAAAAAATTTGCTGAGAGAGAGAAGACTTTTGGGAAAAAGACAACTCCTTAGTCTTTCGAAGAAGTTGTATGTCTTTCACATAGACAGAAGGATCATGCTCAAGATTCTTCTAGAGGAAGAGGTGGTCGAAGAGGAAGATGAAGACAAAATTTCAGAGGCAAGGGGGGAAAACACTCTCAAGTCAAAAAGTTTGGTCTTCATTGCATACGTTACAATAGAGATGGATCACATGATGCATCCACATGCAAGTTGCCTCGAGACAAATGAGCAGGAAAGTAATCAAGCCAAAGGAAAAACCAATGATAAAGAGAAAGGTAGAGCACCTGAAGCTGCTCACTATGTTGTGGCACATTGTAATATTGGAGTAAATGAAGACTTGTTTAATGCTTCATTTGCTTCTTGGAAAAATGATTAGTTGCTTGATTTAGGAGCAACTTGCCACATGACTTTTAGAAGAGATTTTTTTGAAGAATTTACTAATAATGTTGATGGAGCAGTATACTTTGCAGAAAAATCAAAACTAAAGCCATCAGGGCTTGGCACAATCAGGCTCAAATTGCCTGGCCTTCTAGACTTTCTTCTACATGATGTTTTATATCTCCCACAACTCAAGAGAAACTTGTTGTCCTTGGTCCACATCCGACAACAAGGACACTCCATTCATATGTTTGATGGCAAGGTTGAGGTCACAAAAGCATCATATCACTCACTTGTCATGATGGAGATAGAAGAAGAAAGACTTATGAAGTTGCAAGGCACCTTTGCTCGTGCACAAAATTTCTCATACAATTCTTTATGATGAAGGTACATTTCCATCAAGTCTTTTATGGCATGCTAGATTTGGACACTTGAACTATCACAACCTTCACTTGTTGAAGAAAAATGGTGTTATTGGTTTGCCCATAGTTCCTAGGAAACTTAAGCAATGTGATGCTTGTATTCTAGGAAAGCATATAAAACAACCTTTTCATGATTCACATTCCAGAGCACATAGAAAACTTGAACTCATTCATTCATATTTATGTGGTCCAATGCTTGTTCCTTCTGAAATTAGAAATAAATATATGATGACATTTATTGATGACTGCCCCAGAATGTGTTGGGTTTATCTATTGAAGAACAAATCTGATGCTTTTCAAACATTCAATAACTTTCATACATGGATTGAAAATGATGCATAATCTCATATTGGCTCTATTCACACTAATAATGGGAAATAATACACTTCAAATGAATTCGAAAACTATCTTCGTCAGCATGGGATAAAACATCAAACAAAGGTGCCTTATAATCCCCAACAGAACAGAGTAGCTGAAATAATGAATAGGACAATCTTAAATATGGTACGTTCTATGATGTTTTTCAAGAATGTAAAATTGACGTTGTGGGTTGATGCAGTTCTATGTGCTGTATAAGTAAAGAATAGATGTCCATCTAATGTTATTAGAAATAAGACTCCTTATGAAATGTGGTATGGACACATTCCTTCAGTAAAGCATCTCAGGGTGTTTGGTTCCACCTGTTATGCCTTGATAACAAAGGTACAAAGCAAAAAAAATGGTGCAAGGAGTCATAAGTATATCTTCTTGGGGTATTCAAATACCTCCAAAGAATATCGTCTCTATGATGAAGTTAATAAGAAGTTTGTTGTATCTAGAGATGTAATCTTTCTTGAATCTTCCAAACCTGACAATGTTGTTGAGCGGCACCTTGATCGCTTGGATAGATTCAAACATGCAAAATAATTCCAAGAATTTGATAATCAGATTCCACATCTTGAAGGGAGGATTCCTATACTGGATCAATCTGTGGAATCTTCTTCTGAAGCACTCTCTCCCCCACATGAAGTTTCAGCCATTGATGATAATTTCAGTGATGTGATTGACAGAATTGGGAGACTCAGTCTTGATTCAGTCCCAACTCACTCATCTCAGTAGCCTGGGCCATCTCAGAAAGGTGCTCCAAAATGGCTAACAAAGACACTTGAGAGTGTTCATCCTGATGAGGTTGGAAAGCCAGGAACAAGAAATTCAACTAGAAAAAATGGAGGTGATGTAGATGATTTTGATTCACCTGTTGATATGGATGTTTCTTATGATTGTGAACTAAATTTCTCTAAATATTTTGAACAAACTTCCTTCAAAGAAGTCACTTCTCATGATGAATGGAAAGACGGGATGCAAAACGAGTGTGATTCCTTGATAAAGAATGGCACTTGGAAGCTGGTTGAACCTCCATTGGGAACCAAACCAATTGGCTGCAAGTGTATCTATAAGAACACGTATAAAATTGATGGCTCACTTGACAAGAAAAACACCAAGCTTGCTGCAAAAGGTTTTGCATAGAAGGAAGGGGTTGATTATGAGAAGATTTTTTCCCCCATAGCAAAATGGGCTACCATCTGGACACTCTTTGCCTTGGTAGCTCAGAATGACTGGAAAGTCCATCAAATGGATGTAAAAACTACTTTATTGAATGGAGATCTGAAAGAAAATGTTTTTATGTCCCAACCAGAAGGATTTGTTGTAAGGGATATGAACATAAAGTATGCAAACTTGTGAAATCCTTGTATGGCCTCAAGCAAGCACCGTGAGCTTGGTATGAAAAGTTAACTGAGCATATTCTAAAACTCAACTTCAAACATTATCATCTTGATGATGCAACTTTGTTTGTCAAGAATGTTGGAAAAACAGTTGTATATATTGTGGTATATGTAGATGGTATTTTGATGATAGGGAACAATGAGAGCTACATTGCATCCATAAAGAAGGAATTGAGGAAAGGTTTTGAAATGACTGACTTGGGCTATGTTCACTACTATCTTGGTATTCAAGTAACTCAACATCCGAAGTATATATTCTTCTCTCTTAAAATAAATACATTAGAGATCTGTTAAATAGGTTTAGCATGGTTGAGTGCAATCCTTTGACTAATCCAATGGAACAAAACTTAAAGCTGGCATCCATTGAAGGAAAATAATTTGAGGATGCAACAATGTATAGACAACTTGTAGGAAGTCTCAACTACCCGACTACTACCAGAATGAATATTTCATTTGTTGTTGGAATCCTCTCCAGGTTTATGAAAAATCCTTGTGAGGGACATTGGTCTATTACAAAAAGAGTTCTAAAGTACTTGAAGGAAACCCAAGACTTTGAACTGAAATATACACAGGTGGGTGAATTCAGCTTGATTGGATACTCTGATTCAGACATCAATGGAGACAAAGAAACTAGGGTATCTACTTCAGGTTATGTTATGAGTCTTGTATCAGGAGTTTTCTCTTGGAGATCATGCAAACAATCAGTTCCAGCAAATTCCACAACAGAGGCAGAATATGTGGTAGCAGCTGATACAACAAAAGAAATTGTGTGGCTCAGGAAAATTCTGGAAGATTTAGAGTTAAAACAAGTATATTCAACTCCACTCATGATTGACAACACCTCTGCAATAAATTTGGCCAAGAACCCAAAGTTCCATCATTGAATAAAGCACATCAATATAAAATACCATCTAATTCAACATCATGTTGAGGCCAAGACAATCCATCTATGCCATTGTTCCACTAATGAGAAGATTGCAGACATCTTCACCAAAGCGTTTGGAAGAGAAAAGTTCGAAAGATTCAGAACAATGCTTGGACTCACCAACATCCCTTTAGATTAAGGGGGGGAATGTTGACACCTAATCATTGGGATTGGGTGAACATTTGTAAATAATGTAAATAGTAAATAATGGAGAATAGGAAAATGAAGAGACACTAGGAGGTGAAGCCAAGAGTCTCTCCCTCCTTGTATATAATCATGACCAATCTTAATGAATAAACACAATTTGCATTGAGGGGTTACGTCTTGGCCCGACACTTATGACTGAGGTTCATCATCAGGAGAAAAAAGTATGTGGAGAATAGATTTGACCTTCATATGATAAATACGGAAATGAATTTTAGGGTTTAATGGAATAAAATTAATAATATAATGAGAAAAATAGAATATTAAATATGTTTGAATATAATATTTATTAATTAGAGAAATCATTTTTACTCTAGGATTGTAAATTTTAATTTTGTTAAATAAATTAAATTATTTATGAAGGATTGGAATAGAAATGTGGGATATAAAATGATGAGAATAAATAATTAGAGCACTTAAATACACAGTTAATATATATGCTTAGTATTTTCTAAAAATTAATTTGAATTTCATGAATAGTTAAATAATTTTGAAAAATAATAAGATTAATTAATGAATTAAACCAAAAGCATGAGGGATTAGAGACAAATGGAGCAGGTAAAAACAAAGAAATGATGATGTAGGGATTATTTTTTTTTGGATTTGGATGTCAATGTAGGGATCCGATTTTTTCTTATGATCCATCCCTCATCCCTATGTTTAGGATGTTTATTGATTTCGAAGATTTCTCTGAATTTTCTATGGAAATAGTGGTCAATTTTTGCTAGGATGTGGGCTTCTTCAATGCATATTTGATGTTTAGTATTATCGGAATGTTCAGTAAGAGCAGAGTTTTTTAATCTATTGTGTTTTATGTCTGTAGCATGTTCAAGGATACAAGTTTTGATTGATTGGCCCATCTCCCCAACATATGGAATACCACATGAGCAATGAATCAGATAAACTCATTTTCGACATTTGGGGTCAATGGGATCTTTGACATAATTGAGGCGACTACGAATTGTATTTATAGGTTTAAAGGTAGTCATTATTCTATGTTTTTAGAGAATATGAGTGATTTTATCAGTGGTTCCCATAATATAAGGAAGATTTACCTTGCCATTGAATTCATCCAAATTATTTTTATTATTAGGACAAGTATCTATGTTGGCTTTGTTATAGTCATGTCGGTGCTTTAAATCAAATTTATAGTGCTTTAATCCTAACCTATGTTTATAAATTAAATATTATAATAAATGTTATGTAGGTTAAATTAGATTAACCATAAGACACTTGTAAATTATGAGATTTTATATTAAGAATAATATAATTTTAATTCACTTAGAAAGATGATAAAAAAATATTGACGTAAATACTTTCTTGCTTTCTTACATTACACCTACACATCTCCCCCATACTAGATTTTAGAGCATCCGTTAGCGCAATTAATAATAATAAAAATTTAAAATAAAGTTATGATTTAGTTTTTATCTGTTTTTTTTCGGATGATGTGAGATGTATCATGAGATAGGTGTTTTGATTCCCACGGGAGTTTACCAACCATTTAATTTATGTAAATGTGCTAGTTACATTTCTATATTGGAATATGATTTCTAGAATTTTAATTTAATTATTAGTAAATATTAGGTAAATGTTAGATATTTAAGATTGAGATTTATCTCAAAAGTAGTTATGTTCTATTTTTCCTTTTAATTAAATTGATTAATTAAAAAATCATTATATAAATGTAAGTTATGGTTTTTTGGGCATGTATATTAGTAAGGCATGGTATTGTAACAAAGTAGTTATTTATAAGCTAAGAGTCTCCATGATAATGTGGGGTTGAATCCCCTAGTTAAGAATCTTGCTACACATTTGTTTAAATGTATATATGTTTAACTCATAAATTATTTCTCTTAATAATAATAATGATGATGATGATAAATTTATGCCCAAATCGTTGCCCCCTATGCACAAGTGAAGAAGAATTGGTGCCCCATATTTTAATAAATTGTCAATATGCTTGAAAGATTTGCTCTATGGTTAAGATAGAATTCGCCTCTATTTATGCATCATGGAGCAAGGATTCTCTTGTGGAATGCTTTAGGGAATGGATCTTGGATAGGTATGTTTTTTCTTTCCTTGCGATGACTGATAGTATGATCCACTCCCTCTGGTGGGCCAGAAACATTACCATTTTTCAAGATAAATTTCTTCCTGCAGAAATTGTTTCGGCTATAATTGAACATAGAGTAAAAGCACATAAGATGGAGGCTAAATGAAATAAGAACAAAGTTCCGATAGTTCCCCCTTTAAAGGAAGGCAAGCTTGGGGCTATTTTGGTGGTGCTAGTCAAGGCAATCCCTTGATCTATGGTGCATGTGTTGTTATCTATCTAAATAATCGTTTGGTAAAGAATGCCAATTTATGCCTTGGAAGTGGAACAAACAATATGGCTAAGTTCTCAGCCTTTTGGGCATTATTATATGTGGAAAATTGTTTTAAGGTGAAGGAACTATAGATTTTCGATGATTCTCAAATTGTTGTTGACTAGTGTGCAAAACAATAGACACTTTTGTGCCCCATATGTACCATATCATCCAAGAAATTAAGAATGAGAGTTGTAATCTAGATTGGTTGGGGAAAAAACACATTTTAAGAGAGTTTAACTCTGTGGAAGATCAACTTTCCAAGGAAGCGATAGTGAAGCAGGAAGCATTGGAGATAATATAATTATTGGATGAATAGGCCTTAAAGGCCATGGCCATTCATTATAACGCTTATTTTATAGCAGCACTTTGATATGTATTAACATTGAAAAATAATCATGATGTAATGCTAGTTGAAAAGGTTAGGAACTAGATAGCAAAATTTGTTGTTTGACAGATGGACAGACTGTGAAAACAATGGTTTTGGATTTTGTGGATCTAACCCATGTCAAGGAGGAGTTGATGATCGATTTGTTTTTTGGTCCAAATTAGATAATATAGCATCATGAGTAGACTATATAGGTTATCTCAATGTATACATTGAGCATGGAAATATAAGTTTTTCTTCCAAATAATAATAATAATAATAACAACAAAGTTATAATTTGGTTAATTTTAATGATTTTTTAAATCTTAGTAATGTGAGATGTATCATGAGATAAGTATTTTGATACTTTATCAACTTTCACTAATCATTTAATTTATACACTTGTGCTAGGGACAATAAGGATTGTTGTCACATGATAGTTAAAAAAAAATATAAGGATTTACTTGGCTTGCTTTAAAATATTATTGCTATACTTTAAAACATTGGAGGGAAGCATCTCTAAATCTTCATACTTAATAAATTAATAAATTAAAAGATTATGATTATTATTTTTTGTAATAAATGTTTATGCCTATAGGTGTGTCACTTTTAGAATAGGGTTCACAAAATTATGATTTAATTATCAATTATTATTAGGTGAATGGTAGGGATTTAACCTCCATGAGATATTCTAGAATATTCTTAGTAGTAGTCATAGATTAAAGGTTGATATTTATCTCCAAAGTAGTTTTACATTTTCTACCTTTTAATTAAATTGATTAATTAAAAATAAATTTCATATGAACATGTGTTATGGTTTTTTGGGCATGTGGCATCAGTAAGACATGGTATTGGCTCATGATATTTACATGTGAAAAATATCGATGGTTAAATCTTGTTATGTGTGTGTGTTGTGTGTTTAATTCATAATTTTTTTTTTTTTAATTAATAATGATAATTTAAAATTAATTTATAGTTTAGTTAAGTTTTAATTTTTTTTTTTCTCAATGTGAGATGAATTGTTTAATGTCTCTCAAAGTTTACTACCCATTTAATTTATAAGGATGCATTAGTTTTAACTTAAATCTAGTTTGGATACACTATTTTGTATTCTCCAACTTCTCGGTGTCACAAATATGACAAATTATTTGAATTCATCTTGTTTAAGGACTTGTTTCATGATGAATCTCATAAGTTTGTTATTATTTTATCAATGTGGTGTGGTAACCCCACCCGAATCCTTGTACAAGATGCATTTGCATATATATTGTAAACAATTTACAACATTATAAATCAAGAAAAAAGGGATTGAGTCAGAGGACACAAATTCCAAAGCTATGGAAGGTAGTCACTTTGCTTGGGACATCATGGTTTCTTGTGCAAGGAAGAAACTTGAAATGCAGTACAACCATTAAACGTTGGCCAGTGCATGAATGGATGAAGGAGCTCTTAAAATTAAATGAGATGCAAGAGAGATGTATTTAGGCCCATGTTGCTTGAAAAGCAACCACAAGAAAAAGGACAAGAATTGCTATGGAGGGATTGCACATTGCAGGTTGATGAGGACACAACAGTAATAGTGGAAAAGGAAGAGACCAAGAAAAGGTTGGACATGAAAAAGAGAAAGACACATTCATATGAGGAAAGAAAAAGAA
This sequence comes from Pinus taeda, assembly GCA_000404065.3. NCBI lineage: Eukaryota > Viridiplantae > Streptophyta > Pinopsida > Pinales > Pinaceae > Pinus > Pinus taeda. The sequence continues at coordinate 59,426 of APFE031311246.1, read as the reverse complement.
AAAAGAGATAGAGAAGGATGAAGAGTGGTACAAGGAGGAAGAGATTCAATAAAAATCTTCCAGCGTGCAGCACTGAAGAGAAGAGAAGAGAAGGGGATTAGCTCTCAATCTCTGGAGGCTCTTGGTTGAATTTCCAGTCTTTGGAGCATTGTAATAACTTGGGGTCCCTGGAGGCCATTGGTTGAGATAGAATCCCTTGAGCCCTGTAATAGCTTGAGTCCCTTGAGGTTGTGGGTTGAGACAAAGGTCTCGAGAGTGTTGTAATAGCTTGGGTCCCTCGAGATTGTGGGTTGGGATGGAATCTATGGAGTCCTGTAATAGCTTGGGTCACTTGGAGGCTTTGGGTTGAGATAGTAGACTTTGAAGCCTTGTAACAACTTGGGAAGAGACCACCTGAAGCAAAAGTGAAGGAAGACAAGAATGAAGACTTATGGTTACCACGCTAATGGTACAATGGATTATGGACTCCAAAGAAGGGGGTGAATCACTATGTGGGAACTTAGGGTAAGTTTGGGAACCTATGGGCTCTCAAGGTCGACCAAGAAAGTAGTTTCTAGTTGGAGGGATTGAGGAAGGAGTCCTCCAGAGTCTCATAATTAGTGGCATTTGGTGTGCTAGTCCCTGAAGTAAGCAACCCCCTTAGGCTCTAGAAGTTGGCTGGGGGTGACGACTGAAAGTAAGAGTGGTTGTAGTGGTTTACTGTTGGGTGGAGAGTCCTTGTCTCATACTCAGTTTTCCTACACATTCCAAGATAAGTAACTAGGTATTTTGTTTAATTTTTGATGAATCATGTTGTTGTGTCGTGAATAATGGTTCATGATTTTAGAAGTGTATTGTGTCTCTTATGCTTTCTTATGTGGTATATCTCCATGGGAATACCTTATTGATATGTATACATGTATATATGTTTGTTGAATGTATATATTCATGTGTATGAAAGCTAAAAGAAAAATGTGTTTAACGAATGTTAATGGTAGGCACCAAATATTGATTCATAAGAGGTATAATAAACTACATGACAATAGAGATCGAGGCAAAATGTTACGTTGAGTCTAGACTTATATACATGCTTAATAGTGTGGAAATAAGCACTTAAATAACTTATTAAGCGAGAGACATAACTCGTTACAAATCATGCCCGAGCCATGGGAGCTTGGATTAACACTTGAATAATGGTGGATTTTGAGATCCTTTTTATTAATATAAGATTACATGGAAGACCCTCTATATAGCAGGGTTTGTACTCACTTGTGAGTCATTTGTTGTTAAGTTACAAGTTGTTGTGTAACATGAAAAGAAATACATTAAAGTCAAGGGGATTTTTTCCCTAGTATCATGATCTGAACTTATACAAGAATGCAACAAATTACAGATATAACCATAAATACATAAATTCAACAGAAATAACATTTCATCTCATTAATATCAAAATACTGAAATATGCTTACAAACATAATGGAAATAAACTTGCTCAGGCGATGGTAGCTTATCCCTGAGAAGAGATGTGGTGGCTACATGCCTTTGAACTATGTTACAATGAGGTTCTAAGGCCTATTTGTTATTGATAAATAATGGAAAACCCTAAACATCCATAAACCTAACCCTAGGAGATGAAATGCCAAAATTGTGGGCCTCGTTTGGGTAAATTGGTACCTCAATTTCCCGGGGTCATAAATTTGGCATACGATCTCCATTTGGCTATCATAATACCTCATTTCTAAGATCTCGAAGATTAGGCTAAAAAAATTAATATACATGCTTGGAATTTTAGGTCTATCTGTTTTCCCTAAAACCGTCGTTTAGAGCCTCAAAATGGCTTTAGAAGTCTAGGACCAAAAAACTGCCAAAAATAGTAAATCGTGCTACAATTAAGGAAACTTAAAAACTCAAAGAGACAATTTTGGGGGTCCAAGTGGAATAGGCAGATGGCCACCTATTGGGTTGTGTTATATTCTTTCCATGACTAGCCCACGTAGTTAACCGGGGGGTTAAAAGGGGGGAAGAGCCCCCCCTTTGTTGTGTCAATTGTGTAGCAAGGGGAGTCACAGGGGGTTTAAGGGGTGCAGGTAACCCCACTTTATGGGGTCCAGGGCAGTGCCCCGAAAATTTTGGTTTTGGACCCTATGTTAGATTGGGCGGACCTACCTATGGTTTTGTGCATGATTTTCGCACATGGTTTTGGATGCGATGGTTTTTCGGTCCATGGTTTTAGACACGATGGTTTTCGGTCCATGGTATTGGATGCTTTGGCATGTATAAATATGTATTGTAACATTGAAAGGAAAATAATGAAAAATCAAGCTGGTAGTCCCGGTTTTGGGATCCAGGAGAAAATCTCTGTGTGTATGTGTTTTATGTGTTATGCTCTTGCATTGTTTATTTTCTATGTTTTAAAATTCATATGCAGGTAGTTTTTGTATGGGGTTAAAACCTACATTTGGTATTAGAGTTGTTTTAGCTTAAAGGGGATACCTTTGTTGCTAAGGGGTTTCGCTCGAGCCTGTGGTAGACCTTGTTTAGTGGGAGATCTGCAAGATCAATTCTGGTGGTGAAAGAAGATGGCTAGCAGTGGAAAGATAGAGATCGAGAAATTTAATGGTTAGAGTTTTGAGTTGTGGAAACTCAAGATGGAGGATCTATTGGTGGATAAGGATCAGTGGATCATAGTAGATCTGGGTACTAAACCAACGGGAGTGTTTGATGGAGAATGGAAGAAGTTGGATCGGAAGGCAAAGAGCACAATACAATTGTGTGTCTTAGATTCAGCATTGCTGAATGTATCAGGGGAAGCTACGGCGAAGGCTTTGTGGGACAAGTTAGGGACTTTGTACCAATATAAGTCTCTGGTGAATAAATTGTTCCTACAGAAAAAGTTGTATAACTTGAGGATGAAATATGGAGACTCAGTGAAAGAGCATCTGAAGCATTTAATACTGTGGTAAGTCAGTTAGTGTTGGGTAGCGAAAGCCCCGTGAAATAAGTATGGGGTGCGAAGCCCAGAATTTTGAGTAATATTAGGGTAAAAGACTCCACGGAAAGCGCAGAGCGTGAGTTATAGAAGGTCGAGCCAAAGGGTAGTCTGCCCGAAAATATTGTAAAGAAATAGTAATAGAGTCGGCCCGCGATGGGATCACGGGTGAAGGGAAAGTATAAATAGAGCAAGGCTCTATGAGGGAAAGGAAGTTCAGTTTTTGGATTTTTGATTCTATGATGTAATGGGTGAATAGTCTGAGAGCAGTTGTAAGTCCGAGTCTAGAGAGTAGGATAGGAGGTGGAGGCTCTATAGTTGTGTGCGCAGAGGATTGGAAATTCCGTAGCAATGTGCGTAGACCCCTGTAGCTAAGTGTGCAGGGTGGATCTGGATGTATTGGGGAAGATTGATAATAAAGATAAGTTTCTTATGAATCCTGTGTTGCTTGCGACTGTACTCTTTTATGATAAACGTATAGTTATGATTTCTGTATTTTCTACGGATTCATTCATGTGAACTAGATTAATCTTGATGTGCAAAAGTATTAAATGTTTTCTTAAAGACCTTTTAACTAGATCAAACCAATAATAAGTGATTCAATTTATAATAAACGTGATAAAGGTATTCCAATCTGCACAGATCTAGCGTAGCGCGAGGCTGCAAAATAGCACGCGAGCCCCAAAACACATCGAAGACATCCCAGGGTGCGGAAACCTGGTTCCAAAACCCTCCCCTGCTACCTCGGGTGAGACCTCAGTCCTCGCTTCATGGACTGTGTTGCTGAAAGGGTTGGTAGCTGTGGGATTTTTTTGGCTAAATAATTCTTCCAAACCTAGGTTAAGCCCATATAAGCCAACAAATGGTTCTGTTGCTGGGACTGGGATCTACCTGAGGGGTGTCTAATGTGGGAACACTAGAATCCTACAAAGAAAGAGATCGAAGATTGGTGGGATTTGAAGCTCCACGAATTCACGGTTCAGGAAAGCAGGAACTCGCAGATTTCAGGGGAAGAGTGGTTGGATTGCTATATCCTCACGGACATACATGAGATCTTCTTCGTAACATTCCTGATAGAATTGTGTGAGTGGATCACAAAGTTAGTTGATAGCGTGGGAAGGTGCAGATTAGATCAACCATTAGTGTGGATCCCAGAGCTGGTGCGTAGACTAGAAGCCCCTAAAGACAAACTCGCGTGCGCAGTCGATCACTGGGTAGATTGAATCATTGGAGGATTTATCACTGAATTCACAATAGATACCACTGTAAGCTACAACAAAGCAGAAATACAATTTCTCCAAGGATCGCGGGGTCGGTACATCAAGTCATTAAACACTTGGATTAAGATGTTGTTGTGTGAAAAAAAGATTATGCGCATACATTAATGTCTGGGGTAATGATCCAGGTGGATGTTGGTGGCCACCCACCTATCCCATTTGGACCCCCACAATTGTCTCTTTCAGCATTTTCAGTTTCCTTAATTGTAGCACAACT
>APFE031311246.1:35256-51753 GCA_000404065.3 Pinus taeda | reverse complement strand
TCTCGGATAGATCTTTCTAACGAGCTATCATACGCGTCAAACGGAGATCGTATGCCAAAGTTACACCCCCGGGAAATTGATGTACCAATTTACCCAAAACGGGGCCCACAATTTGGCGTTTCATCTTCTAAGGGTCGGTTTTGGAATGTGAAGGGTTTTCCATTGTTTCTCAATAATAAATAGGCCTTCGAGCCTCATTGTAACACAAGTTCGGAACAGTTCAAAGGCATCGCACATCTCTTCTCAGAGATAAGCTACCATCGCCCTAGCTGGGTTATTTCCATTTCTGGTTGTAAGCATATTTCGGTATTTTCCATTAATGAAATGAAGTATTATTTCTGCTGCAACTCTTTATTTATGGTTATCGCATCTCTGTATTTATGGTTATCTCTGTAATCTATTGCATTCTTGTTTAAATCCGGATCAGGTAACACGCAGTGGAAGATGTTACCAAGGAACGGGAGGAGCAGGGAACAGTCCTCTGGTTTCTATCTCGTGGGAAAGCGAGGAATATCTCGCTAGGTTCTCACCCAGAAGTGCAGTCCGATTGATTACAGAACACCTTTCACTGATACCACCCCCATCACCCACGTTGCGTCTGCTCACACCACCTCCTAGAACAGGGATGGTAGCCACAGTCAAGTTACCGACCTTTCAAGGTATAGGGAATGAAGATCCAAGCCGGTTCTTGTTTGTGATAAATTCTGTATGGGACACGCAAGGTATAATAGATGAAAACATCAAAAAGGCTACACTGGTTAGTGTACTCCAGGACTGTGTGCTGACATGGTATATAAAACACTCAACCGACCATCCGAATGAAGGACTAGCAACTATATAGGATTAGCTTAATAAGGAGTTTGGTCGACAAAGTCTGAGAACTAATCGATCATTGGGGTCAAGGATATAGCAATGTTGCCTGGTGAAACCCCGTGGGATCTGGACCAAAGATTAAAGAGTACTATTTGCGAAGATAATATGACGTTGACTGACGGAAAGCATTGCGTGTGGTTGTGGCTTCGTTAACACCCCATCTAAGGATGGCTTTGTCATAACAGAAGATCTCAACCCAGGCCGAGGCACTAGAGACAGCTATGAGGCTATATGCGACCCCGATTCCGGACCCAAGGTTGGGACTTCAGCAACTCCACGCACAACTTTAGAACTTAAGTTTGGAAGTACAAAGCTTGAAGCAAGGAAGAATGCCTCGATCAGGGGTACATTCAGAGGCATGGTGTATTCAATGTAAAAGCCACGCACACGACAGAGACCATTGCCCGGTCTTCGCAAACTATCTAGGAGGAGGAGGCCCGATGCCATTAAAAGTGGAAGTCCAAACCGGACAAAATGCCACACCTGCGCTCTGGTGCATGATTTTCCAGGTGGGAGGGAAACATGCAACAGATAACTGCCATCTATTATAGAAGTATACCCAGACCACACAACAGTTGTATTGCAATTTTTGTCTATCAATAGGACATGATGAGCGAATGTGTCGAAGTTACGACTTAATGATGGAGCAGACCCCAGCCTCCCGGGTACAAGCCGAAACATGGGGAGGATTTCAAGGATGAGGTCAGGGAAGAGGATGGGGATTCGGCCGAGGTCGCAGACAGATAACTTGTTATAATTGTGGTGAACAAGGACACTATGCTCGTGAGTGCACGAACCCAACTAGGATCTCATGTCCTTATTGCGAGCAGTTCGATCACAAATTGGTAGATAGTCCAACATTGCTTGCCCAATTAAATGAGAAAGGGGTGCTCCAACCTCTGCCAACCCAGAATGTCCAGATGATGCGTGCAGAACCCCGCGAATAGGACACTAGTACAAATATGGTGTGAAGGAATGGTGTAAAGGAAGGAGGAAACACAGGAGGGGCACGAGGCGACCCGCCTATGGGGAACCCTATTGTTGAATTAAAGTAAGCAAGGGCGAGGCAAAATGAAGATCAGTTGAGCTTCATGAAAGCCACTACCTCGAGTGAGAAGGACCAAACAGAAGCCAAAATGGACCCCTACATGATCACCTCCCTTCTTGACGCATGCATGAAATTACTGCGGAATCAAAAGGATGTCCAAGGGCTACAGGAGTTGATTACCAGGAGCGCCGAGTTCAGCAAACCTCAGGTGGCCCAGAGGATAGGACGACATGCTCTACGCACCAGACGAGACATGAGAATGATGGTACAAATAGGAGATTATGAGATGGATCAAGTCATCCTGGATTTAGGCTCGGATGCAAATATACTACCTAAGCAAACTTGGGAGCGTATAGGCAAGCTTGTAGTGCAATGGTCTCCGATTCAACTACGAATGGCTAACCAGCAAAAAATCTTGCCAATGGGCCGATTGCAAGGGGTGACGGTGGACATTGATGGTGTAACGACCCAGACCAACTTCGAAGCCATAGAGCTTATCGATGATAGCAATCCTTACCCTACTTTGCTCGGGATTGATTGGGCCATCGACATGAAAGGAATCATCAACTTGAAAAGGTGTACAACGACCTTCGAAACGAAGTCACTTCGTGTAGTAGTTCCGCTGGATCCATCAAAAGGGGAGCGCTACACGAAACATGTCCGCGAAGAGGAAATTAATGATGAACTGGATTGCATTTGTCATATAACAACGTAGAACCCTGGTCAGATGCATTACAACGACAATAGTAGAACCTCATGGGAACATGAGAGTATCTGCACTATCTATTCTGAGGAAGAGACGGAGTGCTGGTAGAATCGATTGCAGGAGGTTACAACACTCAACTGTAATAGGGTGACTCAATCGGCACGATGTGAAGAAAGACACCACCCAAAAGAGCAGGACACGACCACTGAAGACCAACTCACATGTGTAGTACAGGAACCACCTAGTGCGTCAGCAGATAGGGTGCGCGCACCAATAGAAGGATTGGGGAAGCTAAGATCCACGAGAAATTTTCGACTCCAAATTGGAATATTTGTGCGGCAGTTAAGCTGGCACAAAATAGTAGCTCGAAGGGTACGGGTGTATGGTGGACGATCGACACCTCAAATAGACGAGAGTGGACCACAGGATCATCAAGCTAGGGGGAACCTTCCCCATACGGGCAAATCAACTACTATAGGCATAACTTCTCCCGCCAAAGATGGCGTCCGCGACATGGTTCAGCAATTGTGGGCTACCATTCAGCGTGGAAAACGACGACTTGATGAGTTGGAACAAACTGAGGCCCGAATCCATGACCACAGTATGAAGTTTGACAAAGCCATCGAGAAACTACAATTAAAAGTAGCCACTCTAGATGACGAAAAGGAATGGCCCAAGGAAACCAACATGGCTAGCTATCCTACTGTGATATGGCTACACCAGAAGCCACAGGGGCGTGCAATCCATAATGTCATGATAGAAGCAAGAGGAAATCTAGGATGCTCATGACTTGGGTCAGTGAGAAGCTGGGAGATCCGCGGGAAGGCTTCACCCCTCTGACTATTCGTCGAGGGTTCAGTCCCAACACCCCAAGCAGTTGGAAGAGGGTGCGCGACAATAAAATAGGTTGTTGTACAATGGTGCGATATGACCACTGGCCCTTTGCAGAAACCACATTTGCGACCTTGGGGATTCACTACTGCAAAAGAAAGATGGAAGGTGACTGTTAAAAATATTGCTTATGGTATGATGGCACATTTAAAGCACCTTGAAGCAAGTGGCAGGCCATTAAGGCAAAAGCATAACCGTCTAAATCACATTTATGAGCTATTACAAGAACAAGGCGCCAGTTTTTGGGTTCAATGGATATATAAATAGCACAAAGGTCACACCACCACGTCGTACTATCCGGCAAGAAAATCGGCCCGTATTACCTATGTGAGCAACGAGGAAGTTGAAAACGGTCTGTGGTTTCTAGCATTGCCACAACAATACAAAGATGTCATCTTGAAAGCTCAAAGGCCTACCGCCGATAGTCCACAGCTAGCGTCGTCGCAGGAAGCCGAACACTCTAAATCTCCGCAGACACCGAAGACCAAGAAGAAGCCTCCACTCCCAGAATTAGTTCGGCGGTCGCCACGACACCTGCAAGTTGGCAAGATCATAATGAAGGAAAAAGATAGTGAGAATGACAATTTTAGTGACATTTTCTCTTGATTCAGACTGTGAAGGCCTCTTAATTCTGACTGTGGAGACAACATAATACAATGTAGAAGAACTAAAAAAAAAGTTGGACTTGGACATTTGGTGTATGACTATTTGGAGTCCGTTTTGAAGCATTCAAGTGGAGCATATTTAAGCATTGTTGAAAGCATTATGAAGAAGTTCTGAGACATGAAGAGGGGATAATGTGCTAGTTGATGATGAGGCAACAATCCTTCTATCTTGAGTAAAAATAAGAGCACCATGACAGGGGGAGTAACATACCCATAAAATTATTATATTCATAAAGAACAGAAGCAGTTTGATAGGGGGAGTCCTTGTGCACTCCTTTGCCATTGATGTCAAAGGGGGAGAGAAGAAGAATATTTTCATCAATGACAAAGGGGGAGATTGTTAATCTAGGTTGTCATTGATGTCAATATGGCAGTGTTTGTGATGGGAAATTCTTGTGACATGTGTGGTTGCCCATTGATGCCCATTGATCATAATACTGGTCATGAAGGATCCAAGGATTGAATATATACATAATAGAAATAGTGGAACCAAGGAGGAAAGATATCGGATGCCATCAAAAGAGGAGAAAGAGTAAAGAGGAGAAGCCATCATGAAGCCAAAGAGTAAGATGAAGAGTTTATCAAAATCCATCAAAGAAGCAAGTTATCTAAGCAAGGAAGCAGGTTATCGCATATGCCCAAGGGTAAGTGTTATCGGAAGAACAAAGAGCAACAGTGATATCAGAGGAGTAAAGAAGAAAACATCGGAGGAGCCATATCGGAAGTATCACATGTAATATATGCCCAAGAAGAATCGATAGGAAGAAAACAGCGGAGGAGCATAAACAGAGTTATCAGAGGTCATAGGAAGATAACCCACAGGAGCAACAGCTATCGGAAGAGCAGAAGAGTGAAGAGAAGTCACGTGAGCAAGAACCCAAGAATAAAACCATGTAATAAAACCACATCAAAGAATTTATATCGAAGGAACTTTATCGGCAGTTCTATTATATTAAGTTATGTAAACATGGCTCAAACCCCCAATTGCAATATAATGGAGTCAAGAAATGAATGGTGGAGATCAAACCCAAGTGCTTGCGGAAGAAGAATGGTGGAGGAATAGATTTGGATTGTCAGATCGACAAATTTGTTAGATCAACAGTGATTAGCAACTACAGGGGTAGGACAATGCAGATTTCCTTGATCGTGGCTGAAGTCCCGCACTCAATCCTAGCCGTCGATCTCATATTCAACTCTTAGATCACAATCAACTATGGGGGTTAAGGTCGTTTTAATCCGTGTGCCAGTCGAAGTCCCGCAAACCATAGATTGCGATATAATATGTGGACCCGATCAATGTATGGTAACAACCCAATGTAATATCACATCCTCCTATCATAACTTTCATAACGCAAGTTATAAAGGGATGTCACATTAAAAAATGTGATTGTGATATTATTGCATACCCGACTACAACACTATAATATGACTCAATACAATATCGCATTTGTTGTATGAACTTTCATATTGCAAGTCATAAAGGTCACGGTAAAACCTCTGATTGCGATATAATATTGCGGACCCACTGCACCATTATAACATGACTTTATACAATATTGCATCCGTAGTATCACTAGTTTCTAAGGGATGTCAAACCGTCGATTGCGATAAGGCTGTGGACCCGACAGATTTATTAACAATTGTTTAATATCATATCGCATCCACTCCATCGGCAATAGGGGAATCAACTATGTTATGTGCACACCTCTGAAAGTTTCAATTGCAGGATTAAAGGAATAACTCTGATTTTCATGAATGTTGCGATTGCGATTAATGTGATCGTTGGGCTTCAAAATGTCATACAAATATCACTCATTACCATACATTTTTCACCTATGATTCCATTATATCACCCATTATTCACTACCATGTCACTTCATTTTCCCTATTGTTCATCATTAATGGGTCTCATTTATATCTTCCAAATATTATTTATTTTCAAGCATTTTTAAGAGAAATTATTGATTAAATATTAGAAAATTATATATTTTACTTCATTTATGGAAAGTGGATTGTTTTTGTGACTTGTGTAGGTTCCAAGGAAGCTTCCAAGACACCTTTATGTGGCCTTGAATGATCAAATTCGAATTCTATAAGATAAGCCTCATGGAGAAGATCAAGGACAAAAGGGGGTTATGTGTCTAGATGGTTTAGAGATGTATGGAACTAAATAGAGATTAGTGGATCATCATTATGAGTTTGTTATCTCGTCCCATTGTATAAATAGGAGTACACTCTCCTTCATTTGTAATATGGATAATCTTCATTTGTAATTTTAGAGTTCCATTTGTAATCTTAGAGTTGGTTTGTATATCACGATGAAGATTTTGAAATAAAGAATCATACTTTGATTTTTTTACTTCTACATTTGAGTCTCCTTTGTAGTGGTTTGCTCGTGGAGTTATGGAGGGCCCCCATGGCCTCACTTGCGTGCTTATTTTAGGTATAATTTAATGTATGTTTTTATTTCATTTCAGCTTTTAAGTTCTTGTTAGATATTCTAATTGTTGGAAGAAATCTTAAAATTCATGTGTTCTTGTAAGGGAACCATAAGATCTCCGACAAATTAGGAATCTCTCTAGTTTGTTTAGTTGTTGGAAGAAATCTTAAAATTCATGTGTTCTTGTAAGGGAACCATAAGATCTCCAACAAATTAGGAATCTCTCTAGTTTGTTTAGTTATTGGAAGAGATATTGGCGAATGTGTTCTTGTAAGGGAACCAATAGATCTCAGACAAATTAGAAATATTTCTAGACCTATAGGTGGTACTTCTAAGTTTACCTTCCAGGGTTGACATTAATTGGACTCTGATTTGCATCCGCATTTTAGACCAAACAGTGATAACATGGCATGTGGGACCTCCATGTGGGTATAGCAGCTCTTATGTGATTTTCGTAAATAATAAGTCTATTGGATGAATATTAAAAAAAGGGCCTCTCTGATATAATTTTAATATGCGACATCATAATACGGCCTCTCCTCCAATAGACATGTCCTTTGGTCATTGGTGAAACTCATAAAAATGAGTTAAAACGCTTCAGTTCTGAGTATCTATCTCGAGCATAAAAAAAATAGAGCATAAAGAAGTTCACAACTCATGAACATGAAGAGACAGAGGAAGCCGAAGGAACAGTAGAAAGAAAGCCAAAGATCGAGCGAGCGAAAAAGGAATCCAAAGGTCGAGCAAATGAAAGTGGAAACCGAAGGTTGAGCGAGCGAAGAAGGAAGCAAAAGGTCCAGCAAAAGAAAAAGGAAGCCAAAGGTCGAGCAAATGAAAGTGGAAGCTGAATGTTGAGCAAGTGAAGAAGGAAGCCGAAGGTCAAGCGAGAGAAGAAGGAAGTCGAAGGTGGAACATTTTGTTGATTGGGTTATTTATTGAAAATCTCGGACATGTGTTGGATAGTGATTGAGATAACAGTTCAAAAAGATGCTCTGCGGATCTAAGAAGATTATTTGAGTATGAACAGGGTTGTTTTTAATTGAACGCACAATATGAAACTACGACAGTCACTCCTCTAAAGAAGTCACTCCTGAAGTAGTCACTCCTGAAGCATTTACTGTGACAGTGAGAACAGAGGCTTGAAACAAAGAATTGTTTTTGTGCAGAGCTCAGTGCAGTTCATTGTAGACACATTGAAGTTGTGTGAAGACTATTGTAGATCATGATGGCTATTTGAAATCATCATTTGGTAAATTTGTAGACTATGTTTGGGCAATATGAAGAATTGTGAAGACTCCTTCATATGAAGACATGTTTTCATTGATGTAGCAGTGAAGTTGTAGATTGACAGAACACAGTGAAGAAGATTTTGAGAGAAATGTAATACAATCAAAACATTCCTTGACAAGATAGGGTCGATGCCTCAAAATTGGAAGGATTGGTGTCCTTAGAGTTGGTGCTCCTAAACACAAGGTTGGTGCCTTGAGAAGATAGGGTTGGTGCCCTAGAGGTTGGAGCCTCACAAAAGACCAAGTTAGTGCTTGGCAACAGGTTGGAGCCTTATATATATTGTACCTAATTTATTGTAAGGACTATATTAATAAAAGCATTTATTCCTATTTTTCATTTTGTGTTCTAAATATAAATGATTTAACTGGTAAAAATAACAATTGAAAATAAATATTGCTTCACCCCCGCTCTTAGTAATTCCAACATTTGTATCATATTTCAACTCTTCTAAAACCCCATCATTTTCTACTATTACTGAGGAAAACCATCTGCAAGTTCCTCTAGGAGGGAAGAAAGTCTCTTACCAAAAAATTCCACCTCGTTAAATGGGCTACTATTTGTTCTCCTCGTGATCATGGTGTATTGGGGATAAGGGACCCCGCCTTGATGAATCATGCCACGGGAACCAAACTAACCTGGAAAATGAAATGAGTAAGAAATCATGGTGGGTTCAAGTTCTCTACAACAAGTATCTTCGTCCTCCACTAGGGTGTGATGTTCTTACCTTGAGGTCCCTCTCACCCACTTGGAATCTCATATTTGTCTTAGTGAACCTAATAAACAAACACCTCAACTGGACTCTAGGAAATGGATCCAAAATCAATCTTTAGTAAGATGTTATTATGAATTTTTCCCCTCTACTAGAATGTGAACCCCTTGGCCCTTTGTGCCTCCATATCTCTAGTCAAGGGATGAATTATTTAGTTCAAATATGCAATTGGGACAATATTGGAGCCTAGTTTGGATGGTGTCTTGAAGGCATCCCCCAAGATATTTTACACCTGGTCGAATTGCTTAAATATAATTTTTTGGGATGTGCTCTAATTTCTCATTAAGTGGAAGACGAGCTTGGCTAGAATTCCCATGAGTATTAGGTGAAATCAAGGCATGAAGATCTTTTATTCTCTTATCAGACCCCTCCCAAACCCTCCTCCTTGAAAAGAAATTGGCTATCTAATGCCATTCCCAAAGTCAATTCCTTTTGTTAGATCCTCCTTCACAAAATAATCCTTACTTCTGAAAATCTCAAAAGACATGGAATTAGTATCCCTTCATGTTGTTTCCTTTGCTGCAATCACGAAGAGTCATCCCCATGTCTTTTTCTCTCTTGTCAATTCTCCATTCATGTTTTGTCTATTTCCTTGCACCCCCTTTCTAACCACATGATCATATCCAATGTGATTTTAGAGCTTATCATCAAATCAAATCAAACTCTACAACGAGACCCTCTCGGGTAAACTGAGCTTCAAATGGAAATGGTCCTCTTTCCAAAATTCTTTTTTTGGAAAATATGGCTTTCTCATAACATAATACTTGTCAATAATAATTCCATGTCTCCCTTGTTTGTTCCAGCCAAATCTCTTTCTCTGGTGGTGGATACCAACAGAAGGAAGTTAAAATATAGAATTTCTTCTATGGACAAGCTTGAAATAATATGGATAGGTTCACTGGATAACCCGTTGGCCAGTATATCTCTTCCATCCCCATCATATTCTTCAGTCTGTGTGAACTAGAAACTTCACCTTAATGATGAGAAATTAAAAGACTAGTTAGTCCAATGGAGGAAGTGGATTATTTTTTTCGGCGGTGCCTCTAAGAAGAATCTAGGGGTGGAGGAGGGGGAGGGGTTCTGATAAACTCCGATGGATATACAAAAATCAAGTTTACCTGGGGCCTAGGATAAAATTTGAACAACTTAGCATAGATGTATGGCCTTTAGTTGGGGCTTTAGTTGGCCAAAAAGCATGAAATATTTCCCATTGTCATTGCAGGCGACTCCCTCATATTAATTCGCTACCTCCATTCAGGATCTTTTGCTAAGAACAATCTCCTTAAATCCCACCTCATAATCAATGGGATTCTACAAGTTATCCCCACAAATTCCTTTTTCCATATCCTCTAAGGGTAGAACATGGAGGCAGATGCACAATAAAACTTAGCCTACCATGTGAAAGAGTGGAAACATAAGGTAAATGGTTCTATAGGATGGAGACTCAATTCCATGAATTATCACTACACAAATTCGACTCTTTACCTCTCACATAGAAAGGAAGAAGATAAGAATTCTAGGAATAAGGTGGTTAATCATTGTTGCATAACCATGGTGGTCATATCTCTACATAAAGGTATGGAAATGGGAAACTTTGTTCGCCACCTAAGAAGGCACAAGTGGATCACTTGGCATAATAGATCACTTTGTGTAGTAGTCATCTTGCATGCTCACCCTAAGGATATTAAAGTTTAGCATGAGCTAGAGCTGGAAAAAGATTCCTTTGTCTCAAATATTTCAACCAGCTGCATGGGAAAAAGGAAGTTAGGCTTATCATCCCTATGAAAATGGATAAGGTGATCCTTCCTAGAGAATGTGAAAATATTGCTCCTTATCCCACATACATGGATGATGATCTCAACTCCTTGTCATAGGTCCTAAATATTGAAAGCATAATTTTTACCGCAATAAGTCAATCGACCCACCACAAGAGGAAGAAAGATGGGATTGTATTATGTCTGAAATCTCCTCTCTGTTTCACCCTCCTCAAATATGAGCAAGGAACTTCATGGCCGGTTGATTTCCCAGGGAATATCCTATTTTTTGGCTTTGGTGTAGTCAATTCCTTTTGGATTTTTTTGATGTGGCTTCATTTGTTTATGTCTCTAGGAGGCAGCCCAAGGAAATTTCCTACTTGGGAACGTCCAATTCAAAACAATACAACAGTCATTGCATGTGGTCAAATAGAGTTCCATCCATTCTGTAGTTGTCGAAACTCTAGAGGGGCCTTCTGTCAGTGACTTCACCATTCAAAATAAACATCACAATGCCCATGTATATTTTTCATTTGTTCTGTCTACTCAGTGTGCTTAATAAAGGAACTTGTGGTCTCTCTCTCTTGTAAGGAAAATCTAGCCTTCACTACAACACTCATGTCAAGCTCAGAATGCACCACGTTGGTTGTTTCCATTGTGAATTTTTTCCTCACTCTCCAATGACCCTGCAAGGTGATCTTATTGAGCTTCATCAACACATCCTCTTCTTATAAAACAAAATTTTTGAATTGGAAAAGAAACTTCATAGCCAACAAAGAAAACTGCTATGCTCGAGGAAGAAGTAGATTAGTTGCATCGTCATCAAATTGACCTGCAAGTTGAATTCCATGGCTATCAAAACATAATAAATTTAATGGAAAATTAATTAGAGGTTCTCCATAGGCAACAAGCATGTCAAAAATCCAGCAGCACCCATGAAGACAAAGGAGCATATCTAGCAGTGCCCCAGAAGATCCCCATGACAAAATGTGTATTGATCCCCCTGTTTGAGTCATGATTATACCTTGTAAATGCATTTTGTTGTGTGGCCAGTTCTGTTGAATCTATAGTAGCAAAAAAAATGGTTTTATTTCTATCTATAGTAGATACAAATGTCTACAAGTAAATTTTGAATTTCTACAATGGCATTTAGGTTTTGTTTAACCCCATAAAATCTATCCTTGTAGCTGCATGTGTGTGAGAGAGAGAAGATGCCCAAGCTATATGAACCAATTTGATGAAGAGGGAAGAATGTGTGAGTGAATTATGTCCAAATGAGGTGTGAGGTCTCTTTTATTTATACACTTTGTTGTGGGTGGAGAGACACATCCATTGGGCTTCTTAAGCCTACATTAAGTTGAGGCCAATCTAAACAATTTGTACATGTGAGGGAACAAATTCAAAATAACACTTTTGTTGGCATTATGATACAGGTGTTTTCCTTGATGGCAACTCACTTAGATGAAAGTTCACAGTGCAGCAAGTCAACAACAAAGGATTACAGATCAGACTCCAAAGAATGAAGAAAGAGACGTATATGTTGGTTCACTTTGTCCAAGGCGCGTATACACATGGTTTAACAGAACAAAAGTAGCATATAATGTATACACGCACTTTCACAGGAAGAAAAGCGCGTACATGTTGGAAAACCAAGTTTTTGGTCCAAGGTATTTGATCCAAGGTATTTTGGTCCAAGGTAATTGGTCCAAGGAATTTGGTCCAAGGTATTGACCCTAGGTATTGGGTCCAAGGTATTAGTCCTAAGTGGTTTTGGTCCAAGGTATTGAGAAAGGCCTAAGAGTATATAAGGAGGAGAAGATCATTAGGCCAATGTGTGCAAGCAATGAGATTCTAAGGAGTACTTCTATCTAAAGTATATATTATGTTGTAGGGTTATGTTTGGGACTGGATCTGAAATATTCATGTGCACCTTGAGTTCAACATTGGATAAGGAATCATGAGACTTGAAATGACTTATTCTTGAATGATTTGATATTGGTTGAGACCAGATCTGATGTTTTACGACTATTCTATTTGTTATCTATCATGATCTAGGTTTGTCTGAAGTCTGGAATTGCAGCAAATTTCTGAGTCAAAACTTGCATATCTATACGCAGGTTCGTCTCGGCCAAAGGGCGTGTACATGCAGTTTCGACTCTTTCAAGTATCGTATACAAAAAGAAAACCTTCTTTTCAGATCTGACTGATCTATCTAATCAAATTCTATTATTTTATTGTTGTATGTCAATGAAGTCTTCCTAGATCTGGACTTAGAACTGCTGTATAAGGAAATTGAGTTTGATTGATTGATTGATTGAGAAGGAAGGGTGATCCTTGTTGCTATCTGTTTTGAACTCTGTAATATGACAATAGATCATCAGAATGTCACTGATTGGTACAGTCTATGGTTCAAAAGTTTATGATTCAATATCTTTAGAGATATACCCAGGTTTAGTTAAAGGAAGTAGCGTATAGACGTAGATTTGGTTCAACCAAGTAGTGTATACATTTTAATGCATGATTTTTGAGGTTACAGCTAGTTTTGGATAATGATGCAGGGTTCTGGTTTCAGCACAATGTCTTAGTGTTAGTGATCTGATTGTTCAGATTATCTGAATATTGGTTGATGCAGTTTAATTTTAAAAGTCTTTGATGGGTCTAGTGTGAAAATTTGATGAAACGTGGCCTTCAGCTTGTGGTGTTGTGATCCAGGAGTATCCAGTCTGAAAATTCATGAAACATGGTCCTTGGTGGAAGAGTGGAGTTTTCTGTAGGTTGGCACCTACGTACTAGTAAACATATTGGCTAGTGCAAAAGCTAGGGGGTTGTAGCTCCCTTCCAGTAGAAGCTGGAAAACGAGAGAAGGTTGTAACCTTCTGCAGGTAGAAATCTGTGTACTGGTATGAGTATGCACCAGTACAAGATTGTTAACATATTTTCTTATTATTAAAAGAAGATAGGGATGACAGCAGCAGGTGGTTTTTACCCACATTGGGTTTCCACCTTAAATTTTGGCGTTCACGTGCGTTACTTATGTGTGATGCTTTATTCTATTTTTACTGCACTATCTAATAAATCTCTGATATACTGGTTTAAGCTCAACACATGATAAATTTTCTAAATCACAAGTTCTCTGCATATACGTTGGTTTCTTTAAGCACAACTGTGTGTACACGCTAGTTCACTTCACTGAAGTAGCATATATAAATCTCTTTGGGAAATAAAAATATTAATGTGATAATATTGATTCACCCCCCTCTGAGTATTATTTCCAACAATTGGTATCAAAGTAGGTCCTTCAGAAGAAGCTTGATCACTTGAAGGGAGATCCATCAACATGAATAATCAAGAAAGCATGGGATCCATCAGACCGCCAATATTTGATGGGAGCAACTTTGTTTATTGGAAAATAAGAACCATAGCCTATCTACAATTGCTTGGAATGGATGTTTGGGAAATTGTGGAAGGAGGATATACATTTCCAACAACAATTCCTACAAATATGGCAGGGAAAAAGCAATATGAAACCAATGCCAAAGTTGTCAATACTTTATTGGGAAGTCTATCACAATAAGAGTTTGTCAAAGTCATGCAGCTCAAATAAGCCAAAGAAATATGGGACAAAATCATTCTGAGCTACGAAGGAGACTCTCAAGTAAAACATGCTAAGCTTCAAACTTTCAGAATTCAGTATGAAACTCTTAAGATGCATAGTGATGAAAGTATACTAGTTACTTCCTATGTATAGATGAGGTTGTCAATTGTATGAATAATATGGGTGAAGAAATTAAGGAAGTTACCTTAGTTGAGAAAGTTTTGAGATACTTGTCTGCTAAATTTGAATCCAAAGTGTCTGCCATAGAAGAAAAACAGGATCTGCAAAATATCACTATGATGCAGCTTCACGGAATCTTAATTGCCGTTGAGATGAGAAAAGGAGGACCATTAGATATGAGAGAAGACGCATTCAAAGCTTCAACAAAAGGAAAGGAATAACATAATGAATGAGGACATATTTTAGAAGAAGATGATGAGGTAAACTTTGTCAAAAAGCTTCAATAGGGTTCTGGAAGGTTTAGAGGTAAGTTACCCTTCAAATGCTTTTCTTGTAGCAGAGTTGGTCATTATGATGCCAGATGTCCTCATAAAGATAAATTTTAAAAAGGAAAGGAATATGCAAAAGGAAAAAGAAAACAAGTTGTGAATAAAAGGAGTTACTATACTCATGAAGATAGCGAAGGTTTATCTAATAGTGATGAAGATGAAACTGGACAAGATTATAGACTTCTCATGGCTTATGACATTGATAATTTTTGGGATGCTTTAGAAGAGGAAGACCTTCATGAAGAAATATCTAAACTCAAAATCTGTTTATAAGAAAATAATATGATTATAGATACCTTGGCATACCAACTTGCTGAAAAGGAAAAACACAATGAAAAACTAGAATGTGAAATTGTGGGTCTAAGAAAGGATCTTGAGAAAACGAAATCTGTCAATCTTAGATTCACTAAAGGATCAAAAACTTTAAATGAAATTATCAAAGTTCAACATTCTCCTCTGATAAAGACAGGTCTTGGATATACTGAAGAAGCATCTCAATTACAATAGTCGTCAACCTCCACCAAAAGCTATCTTGATGCAGCAAAGACTAGTGAACAATATGACAATCGTCAGCAAAGGTATAACGCAGATCACCAGGTAAATCAAAATCAATTTACTCCAAGGATGAATAGGAGCCACAACCAACCTCAGGTAAATCATACTCAATTTTCTCCAAAGATGAATATCAATAGAAACTACAATCACCAGGTCAATAGATTCGATAGTCGCAAGAACTTATTTAATGGGCAATGTTTTTTATGTCATAATTTTGGACACAAAGTTGCTCAATGTGTTGCTTACAAAACCATCATGACTAGAGAAGCACGAAATCAAAGAAATGTAATAGGGATCAAGAAAAATTCCTATAATAACTTTTCTTTTCTTGAAAATGAAATAGAATGCTCAATCTGTAACAACTTTGGTCATGAAGAATCTGAATGCAGGAGAAAATTTCGGAAACATCTCAAAAGGAGCAAACTCCATTAAATCCCAATATATGGAGAAGGAAAGAATCTCAAACAGAAAGATGTGGTATAGCCTTGTATGCAGAAGGACAAGAAAATCAGCGGTACATCGACAGTGGATGCTCAAAATACATGACAAGTGACAAAGAAAAACTTCACTCATATATTGCCTTAGAAAAGGAAAAGAATTTCTCATTTGGAAATGACACTCCTGCTATCATAAAAGGTAAAGGCTGTGTTTTCTTGAAATAAAAGGTTAAAGCTGGAAACATTATGTATGTAGACGGTTTAAAGCATACCCTGTTGAGTGTCATTCAAATGTGTGATCAAGGAAATGAAGTGGTGTTTCAATCAAATGGATGTGTTGTTCGTGAGCTTGATATAGGAGAGACCATGATCAAAGGCACAAGAACTCCAAACAACTTATACATACTCAAAGGAGGACAACAACAATGTTATTTAAGCAAAAATGATGAAAACTAGTTGTGGCATAGAAGATTGGGACATCTAAGCCTGTTATGAAACCAACTCACAAAAAGATAAAAAAGATAGATCAACACCTTAGAATTCAGCCTCTTCGAGGGGTCAACCTCCTTTACATTACACAAATGAATGATTCTTTTATCATTCAAATGACAAAACCTCCTTTCTATATATAAGAGTCTAAGGAGTCACAATATAACCCAGTCGACCTAACAATAATAATATAAAGCCACAAAAATAACAATAGAGGGATTCTATGGGGCACAGTAATAAAAATATGGCGACAAAAGGGCACAACAATATTAATAAGGGATGCAACTACAATAGTAATGGGGTAATCACTAGTATTATAGTGACCTAACATGCCCCTCTCCTTTAAAAAAGTGTTTTCCTCAACACTTGAGTAGTTCTGGATGCTTTTGTATAAAATTCTCATCCTCCCATGTGGAATCTTCAGCAGATAAGTTCTTCCACTTGATGAGATACTCTGAAATTGATCGATTTCGTAG
>APFE031311246.1:0-26959 GCA_000404065.3 Pinus taeda | reverse complement strand
GATGCTTCCCTCTCGTAGTTGCTCATGATGAAAGATCTTCCTTCAAGCGATCAAGCTTCTTTAGAAGGACCAGCTCTGATACCAATTGATGAAAATAATACTGAGAGGGGGGGGTGAATTAGTATTATCTAGTCCTTTTACCAAATCTTACTTATTTATACTTTGAATTATTTTTTCATATCAGTACCATAAAATAATGAGCACGAACAAGAAAACCAGACAGTCACATCAAAGAACACCAGATATAAGGTGGAAACCCAATGTGGGTGAAAACCACCTGCTGCAATATGTCTCTATCTTCTTGCAATTTAGAAACTCCTTTTACAATGGTCTTGTACTGGTGCAGTCCTTTACCAGTACACAGGCTGCAACCTGCAGAGAGCTAGAACTCTCTCTCATTTTCCAGTCTCTCCTGCAAGGGAGCTACAACCCCCTACTTCTTTTCTTACAAGGACCACTTTTCATAAATTTTCAAACTGGATCCATATACATCAAATGATCATCAAGTACACATAAATTACAGTCAGCTGTAGTAACCAGATCAAAATAACAGAACTGAACCCAGAACACCTTATCAACAGAAAAATTCAATCAATAGATAGTCCTGAAACAGATACGCAACTTTCCTTTCTTTGGCCTGCGTCGGTACGCACTTCACCCTCTGCTTCTCTACGTAAACCTGTAGATCTCCTTCTTCTACACTGCGTGCCCACGCACTGCTTCTTCTGTCGCGCTGCGTACAGTACGCACCCAAATGCACTATCGTGCCGTGTACTCCCACAGTAGGCACGCACCCAAAAGTACTATCGCGCCGCGTACTGTCACAGTAGGCACGCACCCAAAAGAACTATCGTGCCACGTACTGTTATAGTAGGCACGCACCTGAACCACTGCTGATCTGCGTACGCCCGCAGTTCTCCTGTTTCTGCTCTGCGTACCCACGCAGTCACCTTTCGTCTGCTCTGCGTACCCACGCAGAGGCACCGTTAAACACCTGCGTACCTCATATTAGGGCTGAATTTGCAGATCATCAGTGTGCTACAGTTAGACGGATGCCTAGATCTGATCAAGCGCTCGGGAGATCACCCTTTACAGGTTCGCTTTCCACTTCTTCTTTCATATAGATCAAGCCTTTTGAAACAATAACCCGATAGATCAGATCTTAAGATATTCAACCCAAAATCATACTAAGCCAAATGATCTCCTTTGCTTTATATAGGCAAGCTCTTCCTCAAATCAAGGATCATGGGGCTCAATAATAATAATAAAATAAAACAATACCACGGGCCAAAACCATGATAACACAATACCGTCGACTAAATACCAAGGGTTAAACCTAAGGAACCCCACGTGTGTGCGCTTTATTGCCTTGAAGTGAGTGCACTGGGGGTACGCACCTCATGAATGGGTAACCTGCGTGCCTGGACGCGGTCCCTGCACATCGTACCTGCGGGTACGCATCTTCTGAACTATTTTCCTGCATACTTCTTAATTTTCATCATATTGAGAGCCTTGCCATGGGTGTTGCCATCAAGTACAACATCTGTAACATATAACCATACCAGAAACATAATGCCAACACTAGCGAACATAATTGTGCAATTACACCTCTTTGTTCCTTTTTTAGAAGCTTTGCCATATTGTTAGAGCTAATTATCTTTCCTGGTTTCCCTCCAATACCCCTTAATTCAACTTCATTTCCTTCCGCAGAAAATTTCATGAAAAGTTCTTGAAAATTAAAAGCTATTGTACACAAGGATTGTAGCCATTGGACTCCTAGTACAACATTAGCACCTCCCATTGGAATGGAAAGCATTGGGCTAGCCAATACATATTCTCCCATGGATAGCTTGATATTATGGCACTTTCCAGAGCAATTTATTGTTCCTCCATTTGCAATCATCACTTGACACTCTGGTGCTGGATATAGGAAGCAATTCAATTCTTTTGCTACCTTACAATGAATAAAATTGTGGGTGCTTCCTGAATCAATCAAACTATTACCTTTTTCTTCTTGATTTGTCCTTCTATCTTGATGGTTTGAGGAGTGGTAATTCCCACCAATGAATTAAAGATATGATCGGATTCATTTCTTCTAGGCTTTGTTCCTGGAGTATATCCTCTTCTTTTGACCTTTCTTGCTCCTTTTCTTCTTCCTCTTCACAATCTATGTAGAATAATTTCTTCTCAGCACACTTATGACCTTTAGTGTATTTGCTATCACAACTGTAACAAGGCCCTTTTGCTCTTTTTTCTTCCAATTGTTGTGGTGTCAACCTTATAGGTTGTGGAAGACTAGGGGCAACAACACTTCCATCTTTATAGTTGTGAGTGGTATGCTTTTTGGTTGCCATAATTTTGCTTTCCATTTTTCTTGCTATCCTGAATGCCTTCTCTAATTAATCAGGTTCCCAAAGGTGAACATCATGTTGGATATTATCTTTTAAAGTCCCTATGAACACATCAATCCTATGCTCCTCTGTAATATTTTTTACCCTTATGTTCAATTTTTGGAACTCCTCAATGTGCTCCATTGAACCCTTTTGTTTGAGACTTATCAATTGGCTAAAAAAAGTGTTGCTTTTTGTATCCTCATAGTGTGTTGTCAATTGTTCCGTAAAAATTGCCCAAGTGATAATTTGTTTATGGGAGCAAAGCCATTGATACGATACAAACTGATTTGGTTCCAAATATAAAGTTGCAATACGTACCTTTTGTGTGTTTTGCACATTATTGAGATCGAAAAATTGCTCCATTTGTAATATCCATGTTGCGGGATCCTTGCCATCAAACTTCCTTATATCGATTTTTGGAATATGGTGGGTCTTAGATCCAACATTAGAGTCCATGAAATCATGATTAACATTTCTTTTGTTTGAATCATGAATTTCCTTTACTACCCTTTCACCATTAGTAAGTATTTCTTGTAGAAAATTTGTCAAATCTGTCTTCAAATCTATCTTCAAATCATCCATCTTAGCTTCCATGACATTCATCTTAGCTTCCACGCCCTTTATCTTAGATTCCACGCCATTTATCTTAGCTTCTGTTAGCTTTTGTGAGAGTGACGTTTGTTGCACTTGGTCTTGTAACTTTGATATATCATGTAGCATTTCTTCCTCTTCTTCATGAGTCATGCTAGCACTTTCAAGTTGCTTACTAGGTGTTTGCATTTTATTTCATCGGGTCATCAGTTACTGATAATAATACTCTACTATTCCCTTTGAATTCTTCAAAATAATTTTTCAAACCAAGCTTAAAAAAAAATTTTAAAAAATCTACACACCTTTTTTCACTTTGTAGGAGCTAGATATTGCCTCTGATGTATCTCTGTAATTTTGGATCATCCAGTTCTGAAATTGCGACCTATAGTAGCCCTCTATGTCCTCTTTCCAATGCCACCAGTCTGATCCAAATTGGATTCTCCAAGGAAGAGTTATGCCAAATCTCCCACAGTGACCTGATTATATACTAGTTCAATAGAGCAAACTTGTACGACATGCCATGTGTCGCTGTTTCAACCTTTGGCTCTGAAAAATATATAAAAGAAACTACACTCTGTCCTATTTATGTACCTTCTTATGAAACTTCAATACGATGCTCAGAGAGAAAGTTATGACGATTTTCCCCAGATCCCTTGTTTGGAATGTAATTCAGGAATCTACAAAAAGACCAACTTCCTCAGATCATATCTCCGCAAATATAGCGCGAAAAGTTCTGAAATTCAGACCTGAGGTTCAGTGCGATTTCATCTCAAATAGGTATTTTTTGCTTTTGAAATTTCGTAAAAAATAAGTTATAGCGAAAATTCCACGATGACCTATTTGGAGCAGCGAAACCCTAGAATCCAAAGCTTTGATACCAAATGTTATGAAACTAGCTCACAAAAAGATAAAAAAGATAGATCAGCGCCTTAGAATTCAGCCTCTTCGAGGGGTCAACCTCCTTTACATTACACAAATGAATGATTCTTTTATCATTCAAATGACAAAACCTCCTTTCTATATATAGGAGTCTGAGTCACAATATAACCCAAGCGACCTAACAATAATAATATAAAGGCACAAAAATAACAATATAGGGATTCTATGGGGCACAGTAATAATAATATGGGGACAATAGGGGCACAAAAATATTAATAAGGGATACAACTACAATAGTAATAGGGTAATCACTAGTATTATAGGGACCTAACAGATTATATTTTGTTCATTCAAGTCTAGTCTTTCTCTCCTGTTGGAAACTTAATTCTCATTTTTTTTTTCTCCCACAACATCCTTTACTATGTTTCCCCCCATGTTCTTTTCCTCCACTCATGTTCCTTATGGTGTTAGTAATATTTTTAAAGATGGAGGAATTTTATTTTATTTTTTTATGACAATTGTTACTTCAAAATTGTCCTTTCTTGTCCTACAATTGATTCATAATCGCTTCCTAACAGTTGGGAGCTTGGCTACTCACGTGGTGGCTCCTTTTATATTTTCAAAAAAACAATAAGTGGAATAACAATATTCATTCATAACAATTTATTAATATTTACATATGTTAGTCAACTTTAGTCTTGGCCTCACAACCAATAATTTGACAACATTTACAAGTAAGTATACATAATAATGTCTGCAAAAGTAATTTCACTAGGGATATCACATATTACCCCCCTTGAAATAAACACTATCCTCTGTGTTTCCTCTGCATTTATCACTTCTGAAAAGTGAAGGAGACGCTTCTCGCATATTTCTTTCATTTCCTAGGTAGCCTCCTCAGGGTTGAAATGCTTCCATTCCACTTTAACCTGACGATGGTTTAATTCCATAGTAAATCTCACTCTTGTTTCAAATTCATATTCAATTCCAGCATGTCTTCATTTGTGCTAAGTAGACACTGCCAAGTTTTCAATCATGCACCCAACAAGGGCTAGAAATATCAATATAAGCACACCATTAATAGTAATTAACAACAACCTCGGATGCAGGTGATTGAGGCGGCATTTACGGTGAAGAGACAGGGGTGGGGCGAGGCAGTTCGACATCTGCCCACCCAGTACATAGAGTTAAATACATGTAAGTTGGAGAGCGCTTGGCATGCACGAAGTGTAAGGTTAAACATATCACATTCCAGTGGCTCTGGTCCTCACTTCTTGTCTATAGTGACGGTTCTTCTCTTCGCACGCTCGGACCTGCAAGAGATGACGACGTTCTTCAATGTTGTAGTAATGGAAGAGGCTTCTCGAGGCGTGCCAGGAAAGGTTAAGTCCAGGCTCTGTTTTGGGTTTGTGATGAAGTCATTTGGGTTGTTTCACTTGGCTCATCCCCTCGCCTCAGGTCTCATTTTGGTTTTCAGGCAGTTTGGGGTTAGCTCTGTTTTCTCTGAGGGATTTTAGAACTTGTTGGGGAAAGTATCTCTGGAGCTTGGCTCGGACCTCCTGGAGCGGCTCCTACTGCTCCTCTCTTTCCCCCACTGGGTCTCAAGCTCTTGTCTGGTGGTCTTAGTCTCGACATTTCATCATTTGGTCTCAGGTCTTGTCTCTGGCTTCGGGTGGTGGGTTTTGAGTTGTGTGTTCATAGCCTCTGTCCCAATGATTTATCATCTGGTCTCGGGCCTCGTCTCTGATACAGGGTGGTGGGAGATAGTCCCAGTCAATCCTAAGGTCGCCCAAGCTTTCTCTGGAGAGAATCAATTAGTGTTCAATTTGGTTTTGCTGGAGAAGGGCATCCACAGGCTCCCATCCTAGTCTCGGTGTCTCTATTGCTCCGCTTGCCTAATTGCTGCTTGGCTTGTCTAACATCTCATTTTCGCACCCTCACAGATGGCTCGACTTCACCAAAGAATGGGGTGCTGAAGAGGCCAGCCCCAGTGAGCGCCAACAAGCTCGTCTTCTGACTCGCCTTCCCTCTCCAGTAAACTGTTTACCGGTTGCTACCCCAGCACGTGCAGTGGGAGAGGGCGGCCCCGACCCTCCAGACGCCACCGTGGGCCTCCTTCCTCGTCTGGCTCTACAATTTTCTCTTTTAATAGTTCCCTACATTGGCCTAGGATAACGACTCACATCACGGTGGTCTTCCATGAGACTACTCAGATGGAGGACTCTGATTCTCATCCGGGAGGCTCGGGGGTAGTCTCTATTCCTTCTCCCTCCATTCAGCTGGGAATTGGAAATGCGCCTCGGCAGGATTTGAATGTTCAAGGTTGCAGCACTCAGGATGCGGAGATGATGCCGGTTGACCCTGGCCCCTCTGATTAAAACGGTGCTCAAGCTAAGGATGTGCCAGAATTCATATGGTGCCATATCGTGGAAGAACCACAAGATGACTAGCGAGCTCTCCCCAGCATCATTTTTTGGTTATGCTACGTCTATCACTGGGCAAGCTTGTTATGTAAGCTGTGTTGAGGATTTCCTGTGTTTTTTTATGTTTTTTTTAACTATGAAGCACCAGGAGAGTATCATCTTGATCCCCTGCGCAGGTTCCAAATCCTGTCTTCTTGCCTGTTTTCTCCTGACAGTTCTGCCTCTCATCAGAGCAGAGTCTTGACTTCGGTCTCTATGTAATTAAATTTCTCTACTTTGTTAATAGGATTAGTCTTACTCAAAAAAAAAAAAAGGTACATAGGAAATATAAAGACATAATTGAAGAAGGATGCAACTCTCTGGTGAGACAATCCGACACTCAATATATTGCATCACAACTCTCACTTGCATTCACAAGGCCATCAAACTATTGCATATATATAGTAATATATTATTGTTGAAAAACTTCCTAGAATATAGGAACTGCCAACCAACAAAGTATAAATAAGGAAAATAGTCCAACAACACACAAGTGGTTCTAATTATAGAAGATTCTTCTAAATATTTCTCCATTACACTCCCCCTTAATGGATAAATGTGTTTTCTATCACACCAAAATGATTCCTACATGCTTCAAATTTTGCCTTTCTAAGAGGCTTTGTAAAAATGTTATTCACATTTGCATCAGTATTACAATAAATTAAACCAATTTCCTTGGATTTCACCTTTTCACTAGCAAAATGATAATATATCAATATGTTTTGATCTTGTGTGGTACATTAGATTATTGGCTAGCTTAATGGTGCCTAGATTATCACACTTTCTAATAGTTGGTGTTTTTTGTACTTCTCCTATGTCTTCAAGAAATTTCCTTAGCCTAATTACTTCAAACGTAGCACTGCACAAAGATTTCTACTCAACTTCAGTGGATGAGAAAGAAACAATTGGATGTTTCTTACTACTCCAAGCCACAATCCTAGATCCAAGACCAAATGTATAACCTGAAGTTGATTTTATGTCATTATGATTTCCAACCCAATTTAAATCATAATAGCCTACTAACTCAACATAAAAGTCATTAGTATATTTAATACCAAAGTTAACTGTTCATTTCAAATACTAAAGAACTCATTTCCTTGCTTTCTAATGGATTTCAAGAGGTTTCTCTATAAATTGACTTAAAATGCTATAGAATTCACTATGTTTGGCTTGGTTTTAGTGAGATAGTTTAAACTTCCCACCAAATGATGATATATTATACCATCCACCTCTCTTATCCCATCACTACTGTAGAGTTTGGCATTCTCCTATAATGGTATTAATGTTGCCTTACATTGGTCCATTTTGAATCTTTTTAGTAACTCCATGGTATACTTACTCTAAGTAACCAATGTATGTCCAGATTCTCTCCATATCTCAAGACCTAAGAAATAATGCAATTCACGAAGGCCTTTCATTTCAAATTCCTATCACAATTGTCATTTAACTTTAGCAATTAACTTAGAAACATTTTTTGTTATAATAATATCATGAACATGTAAAGAAATCATACTAACATTCCCCTTTTGATCTGACTTGATATACAAATTAGGGTCACTTTTTCTTTTCATAAAACCTTTCTGAAGAAAGAAAGAATCCATCTTCACATACCATGATCTCGGTGCTTGTTTCAAGGCATACAATGCTTTCTTTAACTTATACATAAGCTTCTCTTGATCCTTTTTAACAACCCCTTTTGGTTGAACAAGATATACTTCTTATTTTAGTTCCTTATTCAAGAAGGAAAAGTTAACATGTAGATGATGTAATTTCCATTTATGTTTAGTGGCTAAAGCAATTAATCTCATTGTATTTAGCATAGCTATAGGTGCAAAAGTTTCTTCATAATCGATCCCCTCTTTTTGTGAGTATCCTTTTGCAACTAACCTGGCCTTATATTTATCTATACTTCCATCAAATTTAAATTTAGGTTTGAATAACCATCTATATCCTATGGGTATCTTATTTTCAGACAAAACTGTAAATTCCCAGGTATCATTCTTAATTATAGAATAATATTCTTCCTTCATTACATGTCTTCGCTCTTTATATTCATTAACTTCTTTGAAATTCTAAGGTATTATGGGATTCATAACTTTAGTCATTAAGGCATAATCTTTAAATCTTACTGGTGGTTGAGTTTGACAATATGACCTTCTAAGTACTTTGATGTTTCCATCTCTTCTTCTTCTTCATTGTGAATCATCTGTTTGTCTTAGTGTGATGTGACGACTAGAGGTGTCCATGCCATTGGATTGTTCCTCCTCTTTCAGTTCATGCTCATCATCTACTTCCTCTTTGACATCATCATACTCATAAAGGATATGTCATGCATCATATTTTTCATTCTTATGGCCTTTAATTGTTAGCTCATGGAATAATACATCTCTACTTGCAAATATTTTATGTATGCAGGGATCAAGCAACTTATAAGATTAATAATCATAACAGTAATCTATGAAAATACACTTGTGGGTTTTCCATCAAGTTTCCTCTTGTATTGTTTCAAAACATGAGAGAATTCTTTGTTACCAAAGATTCTTAAAGGACTTATTATTGCTTTATAACCATAAAATGCTTCAAAAGGAGTACTATGATCTAAACTTTTAGTTGGACTTCTATTTTTTAGGTAAACAACACCATTAGCAACTTCTACCCAAAAGGAATTGGTAATGTTTTTACCTTTTAATATGCTTCGTGCACAACTACCAGGGTTATGTTCCTCCTTTCAACTACTCCATTCTATTGTGGAGTATATGGTATTGTATATTTTTTTACATTACCATGGGATTTGCGGTGTTTCGACATGAATTCGTTTTCAACATATTCTCCTCCTCGACATGATTAAAGGATTTTGATGTTTTTTCCTATTTTCTTTTCAACCATAGTTTTGAACTCCTTAAAATATTCAAATACATCAATCTTCTTTCTCATGAAGTATACCCATGTATATTTTATACAATCATCAATAAAGATCAAGAAATAATATGCTCCACCTAATAATCTAGTCTACGTAGGACATGACATAGGACCACATGTATATATATGCACAATTTTTAGAACATGACTTTTGACATATAATATTTAAGACAAAAAAATATTTATAATAATATAAAAACAAGTCATCTTTAAGTGTGACTTTTTGAAAAAATTTCTGGTTTATTTTTTGATCTAATTTTTTTAGAATCCGACAAGGATTCATTGAAATCACAAGTTTCAAGAGTGTAGTCTTCACAATTGAGGTGCCCCAATAGTTTTTGAGGGTGCTCAATCCATATATGAAGTCAAAAAACTAGTTTAAAGAACATAAATAAAGATTTGACCACAATTTTTTTGTCAGATTCTTGCTAGAAATCGGTGGAAAACTCCAAAATGTCACATTTAAAGAGTACTCCATGTAAAAATATTTTAATGAGCCCTAAATAATATATATCAACCATCTGGGTCCAGATGACAAACCACATTATGTGGTTTGAAAGGGTCGATGTGAAAATCATCAATGTAATTTATTTGAAATAACTCATCATAAACAGTATAAATCACATAAGTTTACACTCAAAGATACTTTTATATATTTCAATATCCATATTAAATAACATAATTTTATATTTCAAATATAACTATTACTTATATTTTCATAAATAAAAATATAACTTTCGTTTATATAATATGATTTACAATAGTAACAATCTGGGTTGGGCGAAAATGAAGTGGAGGGAGAGGATGGAGCCTACGCGAGGGACGTATGGTTAGGGTTTTTTCCTCTTGTAGCTACTCACGGATGGCCTGAACCTACTCTGTCGCTTTCGCCCACATATCCATTGCCCCATACTGCTGCGGTCATTCTCCACCGGAGGGATTAACCTGTTTCGTGTTTTTCGGGAGGGTTCTTATTGTTCCATTACCGACAGACTATCTTCGCAGTCCGCATTTGTTCCTGGCTGACCGACTAGGGTTTCATACTGGTAATTTCACCGTTTTTACCTGCAGTTACGGGGGATTTTATCCGTTCCAAGGCGCAGCTGTCAACATGGAGGACATAGATGTTGTCGACTATTTCGAAGACCCGCTGGAGGGTGTTTCCATCTGGCATTCCTCTTACTCCACGTCGGCTGGCCTGTACAGCTTCGGTTTCTCTTTGGCTGAACCCTCCCGGTCTCTTCCTCTGGTCCTTCCGGACGACCCTCCATCCTGGCCAGCGTTATCTACTCCTTCGGCCTCCCCGTCATCCCTCGGTTTCACCTCCGCTTACCTAAACCCTAACCCTGGTTTAGATCCTATTACCTCTAGCTCTCTTTCCCAGATTCTTCCGCCGGTGATCGGGGGTACAGATGTTTTAAACCTGCAGACCTCCTTTGCTCCCCCTTCTGGTTGTTTTTCAGCTGTCCCTCCCCTGGCCAGTAACCCTCCTTATTCGGTTGATGGTCTCCCCTCCTCCTCGTCTAATCCTTGCCCTCCTCTTGAGTCACTGGACCCTCCCCCTAGCCGGGTACTGCATCCGCCACCCCCTCAAGGGACCAAGAAGAAATACAAGTGCTTCAAATCAAAGGCGGACGACATTTTCCTGAGACTTGAAGAAGACATTCAGTGGGGTGATACTATGGAATTTGCTGACAAAGTCTTAGTTGGCTGTATCAGGGGTCGTAACTACTTGGTCGCCTGTCTGAAGGCTTGGGCAATAGAGGTTTGGGGTCACCATATGGTTGACATTCCATTCGTGCAGACGTTTGTGAGGGGATGGTTTGCACTGAGATTCGCTCGTGTCGACCACACTAATTGGGTTTTATCTTCATACTGGCATTTTGATCATGCTCCGGTGCTTCTGAAACGTTGGATGCCACTCTTTGATCCTGAGACAGAACAGATTGGTATAGGGCCAGTGTGGATTCTGCTTCCGGGACTCCCATTACAATACTGGTCAAAAGACATATTCAGAAGGATAGGCAATGCTTTATGCACTTACATGGAGTATGACAAGTCCTACCTTCTCACGGGTATGATGGCTTATGCCTGCATCCTAGGAAATCTTGACACCAGAGGAGGGATTAAGGAAAACATTATTATTCAATTGAGGGCCACATCCTGCAAGAAGATTATCGACTACAAGGGCATCCCGTATCGTTGCTGCAGATGCCACAAAGTTGGGCACCTGTACAAGTATTGCCCTCTCCTGCAAAAGAATAGGAGCAGTGAGCAGCATATAGAGAACAAGTAGATGGGAGGCAGCCCCTCTCAGCGAAAGGAAGACTCTGCACCTGAGATTGCAGAGGACCCTCGGAGATCCCCTGACAAAGCGGCATCGGACAAGAGACCAGTGGACTCCATCCCTTCCTCACCGCCTCGTACAACACCCTCCTGCACAGCAAAGGAGATCTCCTCGACTGCAGCTATGTTATTCCCTACCTCTCCTTCTGTATCTGGATTATCTAATGTTATTGCATCTCTTTCATTCATGGGTACTTCCCCCCCTCCTTTTCTCTCTCGGACTCTTCGACTCTCCCGAGATCCCTGGGTTTTATCCCCCCCTCCCTCCTTTGCTCCCTCCCCCTACCCTCCCACTGTCCATCCCCTTGCATCCCCTCCCAGATTTCATCCTCCATCTCCACTATTCCCCCCCACTCTCCCCCTATCACCCCCCGGTACCCTCTCCGTTCCAGAACAAAAGACAAGGGTTCAGATGTGATTGGCTTGGACCCTATTTGTCTCCCGGCCACCCTAAAATCAACTAGGGGATGCCCCTCTCAGCTCTCCAAAGCCAGACACATTGCGGATGAAGAAGTTGCCCTTGGGCGACAACAAACCATCGACAGGGCCCTTAGAGCAAGGGATGGCCCTCAGTCTCACCCTCCATGAAATTCTTATCCTTCAACTGTCGAGGGGTCGCTAGCCCCACAAAAAAACTAGCCCTCAGAACACTGCTCACTTTGTCTGAATTAGATGTCATTTTCTTACAAGAAACTCTTGGCTCAGCGGCATCCCTCATACCTACCCTCAACTCGTGGAAGCTGAATTGGACCTTCCTCGCATTGGACGCATCCGGGAGATCGGGAGGTATTGCGAATGGTTTTTGTAACAAGTCTATGGAGCTTAGGAACGCATGGGGATGCAGAGGTTTCTTGGGTATAGACGTATTCGCCCACTCTGTCGGATCTGATATCTGTATCATTAATGTATATGGACCTTGTTTGGATAGAGAAACATTCTAGAGGACCTTTCTCAACTCCGAACTTTTACAGGCAGATAATATCATCCTGGGTGGAGATTTGAACTTTTCGTTGGGATATTGTGAATCCTGGGGTCACTCAGCCCAGGTGGACAGCCTTTCTGACATGATCTCCACCTTACTTGAAGAGCATCAGTGGGTAGACATTCCTCCTACCAGAATCCAGTACACCTGGACTAATAACAGAAGCGGCGATCACATTCTTGCTAGAAGGCTAGACAGATTTCTCATCAAAGAAGCCTTCTTAACCCTTCATCCTCGTATTAGGAAATGGGTTGGCTCTGGAGGTATATCTGACCATCGGCCTATATTTTTGGAACTTACAGATATCAATCAGAGGATTAAAATCCCCTTCAAATTCAATGCCTCCTGGCTCAAGGATCCCTCATACCTACAATTGGTGACGAAATTTTGGAGATCCAATCCTATTTTAGATCGGGAGGATCATACTGCTGGCTTTATCAGGAAGTTGACAGACCTCAAGAGGATCTCTAGAGACTGGGCACACCAGAAGTGGATAAGAGATGATAACACGTTGAAGGAAGCAGAACGGGCCATAGCTATATTTGAAGGCGCATCAAATGGTACCTTTCTATCACAGGCAAGCGAGGAAGCATACACTTCCCTTGTCTCAAAACGTACCCATATCCTGAAGGAAAGAGAGGAGAGTTGGCATCTGAGAAGCAGGGCAATATGACTTGCTGAAGGCGACAACAATACCAAGTTTTATCATAAAATTTCAAATGGTAGGAAATCCATCAATACTATCTGGGAGCTACAAAATGAACAAGGTCAAGTGGTATCAGTGCAGCAGGGCCTGGCTAGATTAGCCAATGAGTACTTCAAATCCATCTACAAGGCGCCTAGAGAAGTTAACATATTGGAAATAATGTGGGTGGCTGAACTTTTCCCTAGGTTTGTTCAACAGGAGGACTCGGAGAATCTGATGATGGAAGTGACGAAGGATGAGCTTAAAGCCACCATCAAATGGTTCAAGAAAGATAAGAGTCCTGAACCTGATGGGTGGACTATCGAATTCTACATTGCTTTTTTTAATATCCTGGGGGATGATTTACTTAGTATTGTGGAGGACTACAGAATAAGTGGCAACACTCCCTCAGCCATAAAATCTACCTTTATTGCCCTCATACCGAAGTCTAATTCCCCTACCTCCTTCAATGATTTCAAACCCATCTCACTTTGTAACTGCCTCTATAAAATTATAGCTAAGATAATTGCAAATCGATTGAAGCCAATTTTGTCTAAGCATATATCTCCTGAGAAATTTGCGTTTCTACAGCATCGATAGATACATGAGGCAATTGCCATGGCTCAGGAACTCCTTCACACTTTACAGACGAAGAAACATAAGGGCATGATCTTGAAGGTGGATCTCTCGAAGGCTTTCGATAGAGAAAATTGGCTATATATTAGATTATTATTGACTCATCTGGGGTTCCCATTCGCATACATCAAATGGATCATGAGCTGTATAAAGGATGTAACTTATAGTGTCTTACTGAATGGGGAAGCTACTCCTTTTTTCTTATCCGAGAGAGGGCTCAGGTAGGGATGCCCTCTCTCCCCTCTTCTATTTTTACTGATTATGGAAGGATTAAGCAGAT
This sequence comes from Pinus taeda, assembly GCA_000404065.3. NCBI lineage: Eukaryota > Viridiplantae > Streptophyta > Pinopsida > Pinales > Pinaceae > Pinus > Pinus taeda. Next base: position 12,786 of record APFE031311246.1, on the reverse strand, counting down.
CCATCATCACTGCCCACGACAGAAATCAGTTGGTTGGAATCAAGATCTCGGACAACCTTTACCTAACTCATCTTTTGTTTGTTGATGATGTCCTGATCTTCTTAAATGGCAGCTTAGGTGATTCCACTGTTCTAGAAAATATCTTCAAACTCTTTCAACAAGCTACAGGGATGATAGTTAATGAAGGTAAATCTATTATTACCATATTTGGATGCTCCCAGCACGAGACCATTTATTCTACCCAGCGCTTTCCCTTCTCTGCCCTCAATTTAGAAGACGGGCTCAAATACTTGGGCTTCCGGCTGAAGCCCATTGGATACAGGATTGCAGGCTGGTCATGGCTTATTGCGAAAGTGGAAAAACATTTATAGATCTGGTACCATAAATATCTCTCCTGGGCTGGTAGATTAATACTCATAAAGGTAGTTATTGAAGCCACACCTGTGTTCTGGATGACCCTAGCATGGATACCGAAAGACATCCTGAGCAGACTACAAAGGATATAATGTAGATTTTTATGGAAGGGTAACCAACCAGGGAATATCTTTGCATGGGTCAAATGGGACAGGATTGCATTACCTAAACGATGGGGAGGATGGGGCATAAAAAGGCTTGATCTGTTCTCGAAAGCACTGGCTACAAAATTAGGCTGGAAACTCATCACCTCCAACAGTATCTGGTCTCGGGTTGCTCAAGCAAAATATATATGGCCCATGAACTTGATGGATTGGTTCAGACAGACACATCATTCGAACAACAACATCTCCAACATTTGGAAGGTGATGATGAATGCATTACCACTATTGCAACAAGGTATCACTTGGAGAATTAATGAAGGGAATGCAGTTCGTATAGGCATTGATCCATGGGTGCACTACAACAAAACAAGCAATTTACGCCAGATTTAGCACCAGATTTTAGTGTATTTTTCTCTCCATTGGGATGAGTAGCCTAGCGCTAAATCTGGCTCTATTGTACAATTTTTAAAGCGTCCTTTTTTGTGCCAAATTTTGCATCATTTTTTTATGCCAAATTTTGCATCCTTTTTTGCATCAAGATTTGCATTTGATTTTACAACAGGTTTTGCTTCTAGTATTGTGCCATTTTTTGCATCATTTTTTACTTCATGTTTTGTGCCATTCTTTGCTTCTATTTTTGTGTCATAATTTGCATCAAGTTTTACACCATCTTTTGCATCTAATTTAGTGCCTTTTTTTACATTGAGTTTGTGCCAGTTTTTGCATTGAGTTTGCGCTAGTTTTTGCATCTAGTCTTATGCCATTTTTTACTTCTAATTTTGTACTTATTTTTACATCTATTTTTGCACCAATTTTTCTGCCTTTTTTTACACCATTTTTTTCATCTAATTTTGCACCATATGTTGAATCTGATTTAGTGCCTAATTTTTCATCCATTTTTGCACCATTTTTTTCATCCACTTTTTCGTTTCATTTGTCTCACTTTTTTGCATCCTATTTTGCACCTAATTTTGCATCATTTGTTGCATCCAATTTAGCATTATTTTTAACAACATTTCTTGCATCCAATTTTGCATCCTTTTGAGCATCTAAATTTTCACCCTATGTTGGACCATGTGTTGCGTCCACCTTTGAATTCCCATTTTGTCTCTAATCTTATGTTCAATTTTGAACCATTTTTTCGTCTACTTTTGCATTTGTTTTTGCACTAAGTTTTGAATCATTTGTTGCACCTCATTTTGCATCCAATGTTGCATCCAAATTTGATCCATTTTTATGCCCATTTTCGCACCATTTTTTCTACATTTGTGTCCAAATTTTCAACATTTTTTATGTCCAATTTTGCATCCTTTTTGGTGTCTAATTTTGCATCCCTTTTGGCATCCAAATTTGCATCATTTTTTTTGCGACATTTTGTGTCCACATTTGCATCTCATTTTGCACCTAGATTTTAGTTTGAATTTTCATCTAGTTATGCATCATTTTTGGAATCCTTAGTTTCACCTTTTTTTAGTCCCATTTTGATTCTTGTTTTGTGTCTTTTTTTACATCCTTTGTGCACCCAATTTTGCATCTTAATTTTACACCATTCTTTGCATCCTCATTTTGGTGTCCATTTTTGCATCCTTGTTTGCGCCCAATTTGGTATCTTTTGTATGCCCTATTTTGTTCCCTTCTTTGTGTCTAGTTTTGCACCCTTTTTTAATTCTACTTTAAAACCCTTTTTGTCTCAGTGTTTGCATCTTGTTTTGATGGCTAGTTTAACATCCAATTGTACTCCCAATGTTGCATCGATGGTTACATCCACTTTTGGCTTCTTGTTTAGAGTTTTACTTTTACTTCTATTTTACTAATTTTATCACATAGTGAAATATATTACAGTTTCTAACTATCATTTTGTTGTAGGATTTAATGCACAGTTAGATGAACATAAAACCCTCTCAATTTATCCCAAAAACCTAAGATAGACTGATTAAGAGAAAGGTTGTTATAAGGCTCAGGATTCTTAGTAGATCAAGATTTAGAGTATAGATTAAGAAAAGACGAATGAATTCATGTGAGTCCTCGCACGCATGTCTTGTTGGAGTTTTTAATGTAGCTAGGAAGCACTCCTAGATAGCTCCAAATCTTGGTCCTACACACAAGATAGAGAACAAAGAAAACTTCACAACATAATATATTGATAATTGAAACTATCATAAACATATAAATATTACTGAATAAATATAAACCAAAATTCCATACATTCATTAGTTAAATAGGATAAGTAAAGAATGAATAGTAGCATATGGAAGGAAGAACAACTAATCTATATTAATAAAGGAGTTGGAGGAAAGTTACAACCATTAGATGCAGTTGCAACAACACCTCCCCCAACTCCTAGATCCAAAACCATCCCTCTCAAAATAGATCTCAGCAGCGTGACAACACACGAATTCCCATCATTTCCTCAATGGCAAAGCCTCCAATATATAGGAAAGTGAAGGCTATGAAGATTTCCCAAATTCCTCATTAGTTCAATTTTCGAAAAAGCTTTTGGGTGAATAATGTTTCCTCATATAAAAATAACATTTTCCACTTTTTAGATGCTTTTGTGCTTAGGAAAAAGCTTTCTCGTGCTTTGTGGCTCTTTCCCACTTTTGTATGCTTTTATTTTTTAGGAAAAATCTAAAGATGAGGATAAAGAGATCACATTCCACCATATGAGTTTCCGAAAGTGAACAAGAGTGTCAAATTCTAGTTAACTCGAGTTTTTTTCCTCGCATTAGAGGAATTTCCATTTTAAAATGTTAACATTGAATTTCCATGTAATAATGTGTAAGCCAATCAAAATCCTTTAAAATTTAAAAGACATACAAGTGTGACTAGGCAGTGGATTTTTTTTTAATAATATAACTTACCTAATTTAACTATGAATGGTGCCCAAGTGACCCAAAACTATATTAAATCTTAAAAATAAAATTAATATCTTAATCTATAAAAGTTAGAATATCGAGAATATTTTTAATGAAGGGTAAATCATGGCGTATTAAATAAATAAATTTAAATATAAAATCCTAAATCCTAAATCCTAAATTTTAATTTAAATTTTGTTAAATCTTGTATTGATAAATTAATTTAAATGCAAAAAATAAATATATGGTTATTTTGATAAAAGTGCGTTTATTTGAGTAACTTAAATTTAAATTTTAAGTTTTCCTTTTAAATATAAATTTTCGTAAATCTTGTGTTAATAAATTAATTTCAATATAAAATACATGTAGATGGTTATTTTTTATAAAAGTGACATTTATTTGGGTAATTTAAATTTCCTTTAAATTTAATTAAATTTTCTTTAAATTTTGGAATTTTTTTTTTTTTTAATCTAAATTTTATTAAATCTCGTGCTAATATATTAATTTAAATATAAAATACATATACAATTATTTTGATAAATGTTACATTTATTTGGGTAATTTTGGTAAAAGAATAATAAAAATGATATATTAAAAAATTGTCTACATGGCATTATTTTATTAGTTTTTTAATTTTTTTTAGGTGGTTATGTTTTTAGTTGAAAATTCCTCTAGTGTGAGAATTTTTGTAACAAAAGTTAGATGTAGGGGACAACTTGTTATAGACTAGGATATCGTGGTCCTCATGGTACATAACTTGTAGTATAGGCTTATATACTTTAGGAGAAAGGGGTATTTCAACCAACATCATAGTATTCTCCTCCAATATGATTAGGAGGTATTTTCATGTATAACACATTTAAGAATATATCACAATTCAAATTCATAACTTAGTATTTGTAAACAAATTTAGGGGTAATTAACAACATTCATAAAAAAATATAGTAGTATCCTCATATATAACTATTCTCCATCAAAAAATCATTAACAATTTTCAATATACATATATTACTACTAAATCAACATTTATCGTAGATATCATTATTCCAAGGTAAATTTACAACATTACATCCAAAAATAGTAATATCATCATACATAATCATTCTCCATAAAAAAGCATTGACAGGTCTCAACACATATATAAAGTAACAAGATAATACTAATAATATCCTCATCATCGTTAATCAAATCAACTAAGATTCAAATGTGTGATTATCATATCAAAATATTCCATGGACACCATTATTCTAAGGTAAATTCACAACATCCATCAAAAGATAGTAATATCATCATACATAATAATTCTCCATCAAAATAATGTTAATAATTTTCAATATATACATAAAATAACAAGATAAAAATGATAATATCATCATCATATTTAATCAAATCAACTAAAATTCAATGCAAGATTACCAAATAAAAATGTTTCATAGATATCATTATGCTAAGATAAATTCACAACATCCATAAAAAAATAGGAATCTCATCATACACGATAATTCTTCATAAAAAAATTGTAAACAATTTTCAACATATTCATAAGGTAACAAGATAGTACTAGTAGTATCATCATCATTATTCAAATAAAATAAAATTCAAATGTATGATTATCATATTAAGACATCCAACTAAATATAAAAAATAATGCATGGCTAGCTAGCACCACGAAAATCATAGTCAATCTCATCCTCATGATCATTTCCATGATCATCATCCTGACCATCCTGATAATATCATCCACATAATCATCACCAATGCCATCACCATCCTCATCATCGTCATCTCTAATATATGATGTAATCTAAACATAGTCTATATCATCATCTTCGTGGTCATTACCTATAGCGTTCTGGAAAAAAAATCAATATTACATGTTAGTACTAATTCTATAGCAAAATGCATATCTTTATTACAATGCTAGCAATAAAATGAGGTAGGACATAATAACATTTAATAGTACTAAAAATAAAATGAAAATATGGCTTAAGATTTATTGGAGATCCAACTAATATTACACTTGTAATTCACATTAAGTAGTAGAAGAATTTTTTAATCCATATGAAGTAGGTACCCATTTGTTCTTCGTATTATCTTGTGAATGTTTCTTATGATTTCCATGCAGAATTGGTAAATTCATATTTACTCGAAGCTTTATTTCAAATTACAATTGTAATTCAGATTAGAAATAGAAGAAATTTTAACAAAAAAAGAATTCACATGAAAAAGTAAATTGTTTTTAATGAAAAATAAGTCGCATACAATATGAATGTCACATGAAATATTGAGTTGTTTTTAATGCATGTACTTTTATCTATAATAAGATGGATCCTAATGTTCGTTCGAGAAAAAATGCTCACAAATAATTACTTCATTTTATCCATTATCACACTTAATCCATTATACCTAGTGATGACAATGATTCCATTCAAATTGCTTTGAACTCCCTAAATATAATGTAAAAGAGAAAACTCCACGACCACGACCATGACTGCAACCCGCTCCCTTGTCTCGTCCACCATCAAAGACAATGAACATGGAGTTATGACCACGATATCAACCCCTCCCTTGCCTTGTGTCTACTACTAGAGGCACTGAACTTGGAATTAAGAGTACTCATGTTTTCTTTGCTCTAATTAATCTCCAAGGAATCAAAACTTGATCAACATATCAAGTACTCCATCAAGGAATAGATATATCATAAGAGAAGCTCAATAGGCTTTGCGAGAAGAGTGTGAAATAACACTTAATAATCTCTGTTTTATGAAATAACTCGAGTGAGTGGAATGAATGGTGGGAAACACTTACTAAGGAAAGGAATATTTTTGGTCCGTCCTTATTTCTATTATTATTTTTGCTTCTTAGAATGGAGGGAAGTGTTTAAAAAAAAGTTATAAAAAGAATATTTAAATTAAATATATATATAATATATAATATATATATATTATAATATAGTTATATATATTTTGCTCAAGTTTTTAAGATTTTTTTTTTAAATATATATTCAAGTTTAAGTATTTTTTTTTAATTTCTAAAAAAATATATTTAGTTTCTAGATTTTTTTATAAACAAAAATTATAATTTTCTTTATAAATGGAATTTTAAACATCCATTCATGCTAAATTTGTGATTTTATGATATAAGTTTAAATTATATATAAAAGTTAACTTAATTCCATGCGTTGTGTCGTTGAGATGGATATTATACATCTCTTCCTTGCTAAGTTATAGAATGTGCTTAGGTTTTCTTAATGCAAAAAAATTAATTCTTGTCTTCATTATATCTTGAGATGTTCAACTTGCACCTAATAAAACAATAAAGTTAAAATAGGTTTGCCTGTCCTTTGTAGATTTCTTTCCCCATTAATCCTTGTCTTAATAGATTAATTGTCTTATGGTGGCCTTGGGTGGTCACTCCCATCAGTTGCATGCTTTTTAGTTTTATGCTAGTGACATTTCTTAGGATTGATAACATGTTATTTAATTTATGAAAATGTGTTATTTTCCACATTATTGTTAAATATTGATATTAAATATGTTGGTTTTGAACATGGTTTATCACAAAGTTCCCAAAAGGTTTATAGATTGTAATTTATAATGTAATGCTTCATTGCTTGATGAAATTGTTTTGAATATTTTTTTTAATGATTCATTGATTGATGAAATTTTTATGGATATTTTTATAGTATATTAACTTGTATGTGATAAAGTCAAAAGTCACCTCTTTTCGAGATTTTCATTGGTTAATTTCCCTTAAGGCTATCAAGTTCACCATTTAGTCCCAAGTTAAGGAAATATAGGAGTCATGAAGTGGCATTGTCCAATAACTTAAATCTTGGAACATGTTTTTTTAGTCACATTATACTTCCTTTCTGTGTAAATTCTCCATGAAAATAGTCTCATGGAACATGAGGGACCTCAATAGTAAAGGAAAACAAATACTCCTAAAAGAAAAATGGTACGGAAAGCACCCATCAATAATGTTGATATAAGAAATAAAAATATTAAGTGAGGTTCTACCTCATATAAGTAGAAAATGGGGGACGATTTCCAAGTAGTAGTGATTGATGAGTAGATATACTTGGGTGGAATGACTATTGTTTGGAATGATCAGGACATCAAGGCTACCAATATGTTTACCTCTTTTCACATTATGACAATATAATTTTAGTTAATTGACATCTAGGACTACTACCATGTATCCAATGTATATGACTCCAATATCACAAATGGAAAACCTCTATTTCTGAATTCTATTTCCAGCATAAGTAATTTATACTCCCCATCTCCATGGATTATCGGGAGTGACTTCAATATTATCAAGTGTCTCGAGGAAATGAAAGGATGAATCACAATGTTTACCAAGAGATTTTGTAAGATATACCATCAAGGCCCTAAAGTAGTATCCATTAAAGTTCTCAAGCAATGAGTCTCCAACCCACACATGTGGATCAATGACATGTAATACATGTGTATGTGGTGACTAACTTAATACACTGTTCTAATAACTCCACAAACTTAAGTGTTCCATTATGTCACATGATTGACCGTAGTGTGACATAAGTAAACCAAGAGTAGACATGAAACCCTTAGGCAAGAAAAATTCCCCGAATCCTCAATTAGGTTCTTAAATGATGAAGTGAAAATGAAAGGGGAAAAGAGGACTTCATGATTTAACCATCACAAACATGTGATCAAGTGTGACTAGGAGTGTATATATTCATATGTTTTCCAAATAGGGTGTGAATACATGAGTTACCATTCATTGGGCCTTATTTTTCTTTCTTTTGATTTTTCTTATATATAGGACTTAGGGAATAAGGTTTTCATAAGTTTTGAACAACTCATAGATATAATATTTACATAAATTTTCACTTTAACCTTAGATTTTAGACTTAGATAAATCAATATAGTGTATCTTTAATGATTTTGGCTTTCCCTTTTTGATTTTCTTTCATCACAAATGACAAAAGGAGAAATATTTTGCCACAAATCTATGAATGCTCAATCATAAAGGCATCATGCGATGAAAACAAATTAATGATGTTATTCACTATGAAAATGATGGGTATTCTTGAGAAACGCTTATGCTTGTGGATGTCTCCTCCCTGGTTGAGAGAGAGTGAGCATTGACACCATATTATCCATTTGCCATGTACTATGGTCGAGACTAACAGTCCTAAGCCTACTAAAAACGCCAGTAGGGATAATGGTGGATTAGATAAACATCTGGGACCAATATTATTTGAGAATTTGTGCTTTGAGTAGGACTAACCGCCATAAGTCAAGTACATTAATCCAAGATAATAATAGTCATGAGGATAGACATTTCCTGGTGTCAAATATTATGACAGTGGATTAGGAAATGATCATGCAAGGACATGCCTGATGAACATCCTAGTGCGGTAAGTGCCTAAAGAGGTAGTGGTGTCCAAATTTGTGCGTCCCAACATTGTGCTATGATCTAATGGAAAGATATAACTTGTTAGTAAAGGCCTTTCTATTTTGACAATTTTGGCTATGATGATGTAAATCGTCGTTGATGCTTATCAATCCAGATCCCTTCTTATATGAATATTTCAACTTGAGAGTACTTTTTTGTCTCATTATGAATATCTACCTAGTTTAGAGGGAGTGTCATCATCTTCATTATCATCATCATCACCACCATTAATCTCATCATTGCATTATCGTCATAATCACCATTCATGTCATCATCATCATCATCATCATCATGATTATGGACATTGTCGTCAATTGTTCATAATTATAGGTGTCGTAAGAAATATCATCAACCCAAAAAATATTACGAGTGCTCAAAAAGGGTTGTTAGGACACATGATATATGCAACAGAAATGACAACTTAATTTTTTAGAGATGATCGATGATCATCATCATCACTACCATTATCATCGTATTATAATTTTCATCATCCCCATCATCATAATAAATGTAATTTCTATCATCATTGTTGTCAACTTCGTCATGAACATCATAATCATCATGCATGCCATTATTGTTGTTGATGATGACCAAGATGAAAATAATGATAATGATGATCAAATGATGATGACTTGGAAGATGACTCTAAAGATAATGATTATGATTATGACCATGACATCATTTAAAAATTGGGAAGATTGTCCAAGGTCATTAGCATCACCATCATCATTGTCATTATAACCCCCATCATCTTTATCATCATTTTGATTATCATAATAATCACAATTCATGTCATCGCCATCATCTTCATTATCATCATCGTCATAATTATTGACATCGTCATCAGTTGTTCATAATTGTTAATGTCATAAGAAATATCATCAATGCAAAAAAAAATGTGTTGGAAAATGGATGCAAAAGTAAAAAAAAAATGGGGGCAACAATAGACATAAAATTGGATGAAGAGTGGACACAACATAAGTAGATGCAAAACAAGACAAAAAAATTGACACAAAAGTGGATGAAAAAGTAGATGCAATAGTTGATGCAAACTTGGACACAAAATAGGATGCAAACATGGATGAAAAAGTGGAAGAAAACATGGGTGTAATAGTAGGCATAAAAATTAGCATGAATTGTTGTGAAATAAACGGGGATACAACAATGAACAAAAAAAAAGGCACAAACTTGGATGCAAAAAGGAGGAAAAATTGGATTAAAAAATAGATGTAAACATGGACCGAACATGGGTGCAATAGTGGACACAAAATTAGATTCAAAATTGGACGCATTAGAAGTGGATGTAAAAGTAGATGCAAAATGGGATGCAAAAAACATAAAAATTATTTGATGGAAACTTGGACACAAAAGAGGATGCAAATATGGATGCAAATTTGGAAGAAAATGTGGGTTTCAATGATAGGCACAAGATATGGCACAACAAAATTGGATGAAAAAGTGGATGTAATAAAAAACACAAAAAAGATGTAAACTTGGATGCAAGACAAGATGCAATAAGGGATGCAAAAGTGGATGCAAACATGGGTGAAACAATAGAAACAAAATTGGATGAAAAATATGGATGCAATGGAAGTAGATGCAAAAGAATATACAAAATGAGATGCAAAACCCAACATAAAAGTGGATGCAATATTTTGATGCAAAACTGGAAGCAAACGTGGGTACAAAAGTAAGTACAAAACATGGTACAAATAGTGTCACAACAAAAGTGGATGTAATGATAGATGCAAAAAAAAAAAAAGCAAATGAAGATGAAAAATAAGATGCAAAAATGGATGCAAAAGTGGACGTAAACATGGGTGCAAAAATGGATGAAAAATATGATGCAAAAGTTGATGCAACAAAATTCGATGCAAAAGTAGATGCAATATGAGACACAAAACCTGATGCAAATATTGATGCAAAGGGGATGCAAAAAATGATGTAAAAATGGATGCAAAAAATGATTTAAAAAATGATGCAAAAGAGGATGCAAGATATGATGAAAAAGTTGATGCAAGCGTAGGCGCAAAAAGTGGATGCAATAAATGATACAAAAGTTGGCGAAACAAAATTAGGTGCCAAACTTGATGCAAAACATGGTGTAAAGGATGGCACAAAACTTGGCATAAAACCTGGCGTAAAACCTGGTGTAAAACCTGATGTAAAATCTATTACAATACCTGGTGCTAAACTTGGTGTAAGACTTGGTGAAAAACTTGGTGAAAAATTTGCATCAAGTTTTGCACCATATTTGATAAATGGACACAAATAACACCAAAAATGGGCTCTAGACGCAAAAAAGGAAGCAAAAAGGGATGCTAATCACAAGGTTTTGTTGTAGTGGTGGGATGTGGTAATGCTCACAGATTGTCAGCTGATCTGGTAAGATACTTGAACAATAGAGGCATCATTTACATCAAGCATATCGGAGATCGGATCAATTCCACATTTATTCAACAAACATGGAAATCAACTCTCTATTTGGATATCCCCAAGCACTGGCGACTTGAATGGCAACATTACATTGAAGCCCTCGCTCAGGCACATATACGCCTGACAGAGGAACCAGATGAGGTTATCTGGGCATTTGCAAAGAATGGATTGTACTCCCCCAAAGAAGGATACATCAGGTTGATGGAACCACATAAACCTCAGTCCATTGACCCGAACTGGAGATATTTTTGGAGATCAAGGCTGCCCCTCGCACCTGCCTTTTACTGTGGAACATTCTATTTGACAAGATCCCTACTGGTGCCAATCTGATGAAAATATCCTTTCATGGACCTTTTCGGTGTCATCTTTGTCAACTCGATGAAAAGAACACATAACACCTCTTCCTTAGATGCCCTTCCTCCAGAGAATTTTGGAACTGTATCTCTACTCACTATACTTCCCTCAATCCCTCGCAAGGCAACAACATTCAAGAAGCTTGGAAAGCTTGGTGCCATGACCACAGGGGAAAATCCAGGAACCTGCCTCTTCTAGCCTGCTGGGCTATTTGGATCGCTAGAAACCACTCCATTTTCAAACTCAAAGACCCCCACTGGCCTACTATACTGCTTCATACCATCCCTGATTATGACCTTCTTCCTGAGGATGACAATTCTGCCCCTCCATGCACCATCATTCCTGAAATCATAGACTTTACTAAACCTTGGGCATATTTTGATGGTTCTGCTTAGGAGGCAGGATGTGGAGGAGGAGCCATACTTCACCTGAATGCCTCTCACAAGTTCAAAATCCATATCAACCTGGGTAGGGGTACCAACAATTTTGCTGAGCTTTGTACAACAAAACACCTCATTATTTCGCCTTAGTACATCATTGCAGACATCTTCAGTTATTTGGTGATTCAAAAATTGTATGTAACTGGCTCGACAATACATCGCATTGTAATGCATATACATTGAGGCACATACTTGGAGAGGCTCAAAGATTGATATCCTCTTTTGACTCATTTGTCTGTCAACATATTTACAGGGAACAAAATACGAAGGCTGATCAACTTTCAAAAGAGGCAGCACATTTACAGGACGATGACTAGCTGATCCAGGAGGAAATTGATGGTACCCACCATCAATACTACCACAGACCTCTTGTTGATCATTGACAGATTGGGATATAAGCCCAACAATTACTGATATCATTTAGATATTATGTTTTTATTTCCTATATCTATTTCTGCGGTTGTAAATATTACAGTTTTGGACTTGGCACATAGTACATCTCTCTCTGCATAGAGACGATACAATTTTGGTTTTATTTCCTCCTCCATGCTGAGGGAAGTTTTGATACAACTTGGTTGGTGGCTGGCTCCCTGCGAGGAGTAATAATGATTAACAGTTAAGTTATTTCTGGACAGTTTCTTGTATCTTGACAGGCAATCTTGCCTCCTTCTGAATATGCCTTGGCATCTACAAAATGTAATTTCTTATATATTAATAGAAATTACGACTTTTTCCATGGGA
>APFE031311236.1:0-19718 GCA_000404065.3 Pinus taeda | reverse complement strand
CTATTCTTCCATACTTTGGACACAATTCCCATGAATTGGTATCTAGAAATGAAGCTTTTCCATGGCATCGTGAAGTGGGATATTTTTGACCTTATGTTTTGAAGATGGCTTGGCCAGTATTGATAAAGCCTTATAGAATATTAAGGCAGTTATCTTCATAATGCCACAAGAACCTATGGAGTGGGTCCAACCAGACCAGAGTACCCAACTACACAATGTGTTGGAATTCTATAATGTGACCATTGAAGAGGAGGATGATGATCTAAGAAATATTAATATTCCGAAGGTAGAAGGGCATCGCGAAGTTGAGGGACCACAAATAGACGATTTGGACATCACTGCGCTATTGAAAACAAAGCAATTAAACATTGGGATTGAAGTAGAACTGAAGTTTTCCAAGATTGGAGATTATTGGGACGACACTACTATGGATAAGGTTTCTAGGTTACTCTGTGAATATCAGGATCTGTTTCGTACCAAGTTTTCATATTTGAAGGGAATAATTGGTGATTTGGGCATTATGATTATTAGTCTTAAGCTGGACATGAAGCCTATCAAGAAAATATTATATCTTCTTCATCGTAAATACAAGGAAAAGGTTTTCCAAGAGTTAGATAAGATGCTGGAAGCAGGCATCATAGAGCCCATTGAAGAATCTGATTAGGTGAGTCGGATGGTTGTTCAGGACAAGAAGCAGAAGGTTGAGATAAGGATTTGTGTAGATCTGCAGAAGCTTAATGATGCGTGTGTCCATGACCCATCCATGTTTTTAGATATGAAGTGTTGGACAATGTTGGAGGGTAGGAGGCCTACTCATTTACTAATGGGTTCTCTGGATACCATCAGATTAAGATCACGCTTGAGGATAGGAACAAAATAACCTTGCGATAGAATGGGGTTGTTTTCAATACACTATAATGCTATTTGGACTCAAGAATGCACCTGCGATATTGTCTCACATAGTCATCGCAGTGTTCAATGAGTTCATTCATAAGTTCTTGGAAGTGTACTTTGATGACTGTGTTATGCTCCTATACTAATAGGTGTCATATTTCATGATTGACTTGATGAGCTCTGTAATATGTTCATACCTTTCCTTTTTGCAAAGGTTTTCCATATTTTCAAAAAATTAAAAAATTAAACAATGTAAAGAGGGTATACCCTAAAAGAAAAATCAAAGGGTAAAAAGAATAAAGCTGGTCAAAAAAGTGAAAGAAATGAACCCCAAACTAAAAAGACGAGGAAAGTGTGCAAGTCTAAATGCCACTACTATTTCATTTTCTGTAATAAGCAATTGTGTGTATCTTGTTAACTTTTTCCACAATTGATGAAGAGTCAAACAGCTCAAACTTGGCAGATAAGTAGATAGGTAGAGTAAATAAAAAGGAGCTCAACAGTTTAATCTGAGCCCTTGGATGTAATAAGTGTAGACTTAGGTAGGCTTGCCATGTAAAAGAAAAGGATGATTTGATAAGGGTTTGCCAGTGTAAGTGCACCCAAATAAAGAAGAAAAAATGTTAGGCTAAGTAGGTAGGGTAGGTAGATGGTGTTGCAGAGTGATAATTGTGATGAAATGTTTCTAAATGTGTTGATTTTTACTTTTTTTTTTTGTAGGTAAAGATGGAGCTTCTCTGTTTTCTATTAATATATCAGAAAAATTACAGCAAAATTAGTGGACCTACAACCCGCCCACCAAGGGGAAACCGGGCATAGGTGCCACCGAAAGTTTTTCACACCATACCAGAAAAAATAGTCCCTGAGCCTCTTTTTCCTAGCTAGATAAACCTTACAGTCCATTCCAAATCTACTAGTGTAGTAAGTCATGAAAAAACTAGTCACTGTCAAAGGAAAAAGCTGTCTAAATATCTAAAAATCGCAGAATCGACATCTAGAAGACAAGGACCAGAGTTACCCAACAGCATTTGCCAAGATGGGTGAATCCTCCCTGGAACTCTTCTGAAGACTGGCCTGAAGCATCTGATGAATCTCTTCCATCTGCTTCCCTTGCATGTCCATAGAGATTTGCAGAACTCGAAGATCACGACGCAGATTCGGAATTTCCTGAGTCATTTCCGCGATTTCTAATGCCACCTGCTCTAAGGCTTTGGCCAGCAACCTTTTCATAACCCAGTATATATGAAGGGACTGCTTGAACAAAGTCATCCTTCCTCTTGTGTTTCCAGGGTCCTGAACCAGCACCTCCCAATCTTCCATTTCCGACTCCGATTGAGCCTGAATCGCCTCGTCCTCCATATTCTGAATAATACGACGGATCCTCAGGCTAGTGTTCTGCATGTAGGCCCTTTCGGCGCGCTGAATCTTATGTTCCACAGTTCGTCTGGCTTTTCTGTCAGGACGCCTGCTGGACTCTGGATTATCCTTATTCCTGCCACGAGAATTGCCCGGACTGGGGTCCGAACCACCGAAGGGAGCATGCCCGCAATTTTCCAGATTAACTCGCCTGCGACGACCACGCGTCGGGATTCTTCGACCACGACGGCTCCTATGACTAACCCCCATAGCATACCTTTCCCACTCGTCTGCATTCATACCCGGACTGTCACTGTCGGCTTCAACAGAGGTGTCCGGGACCTCCAAAACATCTTCCAGAATTTCCTCCTTCGCAATGCCCTTGTCCTTCGTTGCAGTCACTCTGGACCGCGCCCCTTCCTCCTCTCTGCCAAGTCTGGCTCTCTTCCTCGTTTCCATTTTGACTCGCACCGAATGTTGCACATAATGCACACAGGGAATCGCCAAGGAACAAGGAGCGCCTTCCGCACTGGTGTTGTAAATGGAAATGATCTGGTGGTGAGGGCAATGCGAACGGGTATTTAAGGAGACCGAGCTCCAATACCAGCTATCCATCCTTCTGACCAAATCTTGCCAGTTGTTTCCTAAAGCATGGCAGTTCCCTACCACCGTCCTTTTAATCCTATTACTAATTTCATTCTCTGACATGTACTCTCCCTTACTTCGCCAAATTCGTGCCACCATTGAGTTGAGGAAAGGCCGGGAATTCTCCTCAGATCTCGTGTCTAGTTGATGAGATCGCCCACGTCTGTTGCCTATCGCATCGCTCTGAGTTTCCTGACGATCCCTAGCCATCTGACCTAGCTTGTGTCTTTTCCCAAGGCTCCGCACGAGCGGTATCCTTCTTCCAGCGTTCCTGATCATTATTAACCTTCATGGGGGAGACGCAGCATGTCCCTCCGGCCTTCCACCTCATCATTCTCCACTTCGCTAACTAAAGCTTGGTCATGATCCGCTTTAATGATGGACGCCAGGTCAGACCACTCCTGATGCCCGCTTACCTCTCTCCATTGGGTATCCACCGAGCTACCATGGCCTCTGCATCCCCAATTCGCCAGGTAGTCTGCAGCCTGGTTCCCTTTACGCCTCACATGACTGATCACTGCATACTCAATGCGAGGTAAGAGACTAGCTATTTCTTGAACAATCCCTGCTGAACGCCAACTGTTCGAAACTTTGTCCCAGTTCCTACCATTGCAGAGTTTTTTCAACATTTCTACCGCAATTTGAGAATCTCCCGTGATTTCCAGGTTGGAATAACCATTTCTGACCGCAATTTGAAGACCTTGGTGCAGAGCCCAAAATTATGCTTCATTGTTAGTCATTTCCCCCCCCCATTCAGCATAAATCCAACGAACCTGGTTATTACTGTCTCTGAAAATACCTCCGAAGCCAGCGTCGCCCGGATTCCCTTTTGAGGCGCCATCAAAATTCAATTTTATGAAATTATCTTTCGGATAATAGAATTTATCCGGGTTGTTATTTCTCATCGTATGGGGGAAATTTTGCTTATGAAACACCATTTCAAATTTTAAATTTAGTCGATTCAAGATTTCTTCTTCCATCGGATTGGCTTTCCAATCTTCTCCATCCCATTTATCAGCAAGGATTGTTTCACGGAGGAGCTGAATAGATTTGCCCCAAACGGCTTCCGATTCCATGGCAGAGTTTTGAAATATCCTGCGGTTCCTCTCCTTCCAAATCATCCAGAGGGAGAATCCAGAGATGAGGTCCCAGGCGCGCCGAACAACTTGACATTGAAATGTTTCTGTATTCCATTGAAAGACAACATCCTTGAACACACCAGGAGCGTTTTCAGACTTCCCAAAGGTTCTTTTGGCTCTTATCCACAGGGACTTAGCAAAGGGGCAGTGGAGAAGCAGATGGTCTCTGGTTTCTTCCTCCAATTTACACAGGCAGCATCTCGAGGGTCCTATAAAACCTTTCTTTTGAATTCGGTCCCAGGTGAGGATTTTGTTTTTTGAAGCCAGCCAAATGAATATGGAAACTTTAGGCCACCAGTTCCTTTCCCAGATTATTCTCCAGTCCGGGGTTGAGTCAATATCAAGCTGCTCTGAGGTGAGAAAGTAGGCTTCCTTTGTAGAGAAAGAGCCCTTTATGGAGTTTCCCCATCTGAGAATATCACTGCCAGTGCGGGTTCTAATCTTGCGAAATGCCACCTCCTTCTTGAAAATAGTTTTCTGCTCCGGGCTAAACTCCCCTTCCCAATCCTCCAGATCCTTCCAAGTCCTCCATTTCTCATCTGTGGGGTTTGCTTTCCAGTAATCTCTGACTAAAGGTCTGTTTCTTCCAATTCTGTCATAAACCTGCTGAAGGGTTTGTATGGAGCTCAACCGATCCTTCTGTTGCCATTTATCCTCCCAGAAGTGGGCTTCCTCTCCACCTCTAATTTCCCAGAAGGTATGTTGCTCTACCAACTCCCTGTTCAACCGAGCCAAGTCCCAGACCGAAGAGCCTCTAGGAGTATTCTTTTGCTTAAGGATTTCTACTGTTGACTCAGGCATACTGTATTTAGCTCTCCATATAGTTTTCCACAGGTCATTGCCTCCCCCAAGCCATCTCCACCAGAGCTTAGCTCCCAGGACTTTATTGAGAGTCTCAGGGTCACGAAGTCCCAGACCCCCTTTCTCTTTTCTTTCCGTTAATTGACCCCAGGAAACTAGAGCCCATTTCTTCTTCTGATCCACTCCTCTCCATATAAAATTCCTTATAATCTCCCTAATCTTTGCACAAATGCCTATAGGAGCTGTCATTATTGAAAGAGGATAAACAGGTATAGCTTGAAGGACAGATTTAGCTAAAACTATTCGACTAGATATGTTTAGAGATCTGAAAGCCCAATTTGCCACCTTATTGCTCAACTTATCCAGAATTCCTTGCCAATTCTTCATTTTTTTGGCTGAAAAGTCCAAAATGTTGCCCAGATATTTGGTTGGAAGCTCCCCCTGCCTAAAACCTAAGAGTCTTGTGAGGTGCACTTTGACCTGCTCCACAGAGTTGAAAATAAAAACCCGGGACTTGTCTTTGTTTATTTCCAAGCCAGAAGCCTCCGCAAAGATATCCAAAATTTTTCGAAGATGTTTTACCTCTTTAACCGTTGGTTCACCGAACAACATAATATCATCAACAAATTGCTGGTGAGTGAGACAGAGGTTATGACCCCAAAGCTTAAGACCTTTGATTTTACCTGATTCTCTTTCTCTCTTAATAAATCGTCCCAGTCCTTCGGCAGCAAGAATAAACAGGAAGGGGGATAGAGGGTCCCCCTGACGGAGACCTCTGGAGGCCGAGAAAGGTTTCGAGGGAATCCCATTCACCAGAATGGAGAAAATAGGGGATGAAATCAGATTGTGAATCCAATCAATCCATCTCCTGCAGAAACCAAAGCTTTCTAGAACCTTGCTCAAATAATTCCAGTTTAAGCGATCATAAGCTTTTGACAGGTCCAGTTTAATCATCATCCCTTTTTGGTGCTTAGATTTTAAAGAGTGAAGGACTTCTTGCGTTACCACCAGACCATCCAGAATCTGCCTTCCCTCAACAAAGCCTGTTTGTTCAGCCGAAATTAACTTGTCCAGCATAGGTTTTAGCCTTTTCGCCATCATAGCAGTTATAATCTTGTAAATAACATTACACAATGCTATGGGCCTAAAGCCATTAGGATCTTCCCGGTTGTCAGTCTTAGGAATTAACGCATAGAAGGTGGAGTTAAGAGCAGGCCAAACCTTTTGATTCATCCTGGATTCTTCCACCATTTCTAGGATCTCTTTTCCCAGGAAGTGCCAACCTGCTTGGTAAAAGTCAACAGTAAACCCATCAGGGCCAGGAGCAGTACCTTTTTTCATTGCTTTTACCGTTTCCTCAATCTCTTCAAAGGTGGCAGCCCTCATAAGCGCTTTATTTTGATCTTCAGAGACTAAACACGGGATGGCAGAGCAGATCTCCTGAATTGCCTGCATTCTATCAGTTTGAGGTTCCTTTAGTATTTCCTTGTGGTGATCAATCAAGACTTGTTCAATTTCCGCCTGCTCCAGCACTCTATTTCCATTCCTATCTTGGATTGATAAAATCCTATTACTCTGTCTGTGCTTAATCATAGCTTGATGAAAGAACTTAGTGTTTCTTTCTCCCTCCCTTAGCCATTTTATTCTCGATTTCTGACGCCACAGGATTTCCTCTTGCTTCCTTCTTTCTTCAAGTTGTCCCAGAATTGAACCTTCCTTACTAATGCTTTCCTCTGTTCTGCCTTCCAAAATCATTTTCTGTTGTATAGATTCCATTTCTTTTTCCAGCTTTTGTTTGTCCTCCAGAATATTACCGAACTCCTGTTTATTCCAATTTTTAATTTTCTCTTTTAGCTCTTTAAGTTTAAGCTGAAACAAGCGCATTTTCCCTCTACACTGAATCGTGCTTTGGCACCACCATTCTTCCAATTTTTTGATAAATGAGGGATCTCTTAGCCAGAAGGATTCAAACCGAAAGGGTCGTTTTCCTTTGCGAACTTTGATGTCCACTTCAAGTTTGATTGGCCAGTGGTCTGACCCCAGCGAGGGCAAGATCTGGGCTTCAACAAAAATATCTTTGTTCATGATACTTTCTGAAACAAGGAAGCGATCAAGCCTAGAGGCAACCTGATTCTTTCCTCCTCTCCTGTTATTCCAGGTACAAATCCCATTTATAGTCTGAATATCTACAAGTCTGAGATCCTCAATCAAAGCATTGAATCTTCCCATCAGGCTGTCAGATTTCCTGATCCCACCTTTCTTTTCCTCCAGAGATCTTATTAGATTAAAATCACCCCCAATTATCCAGTCCACATTTGAATATAACCTACGAATGCTTTGTATATTATTGAGGAAATTTTCTTTTTCGCCAGGAGAGGAAGGACCATACACTCCTGAAACAACAACCTGCTCTCTCATTCCAGCTATTCTACCAAGGCCAGTAAGGATTCCACGCATACTGGTCCAACTATCTAAGATAATATCATCCGGGTTCCACAAGATTGCAATACCCCCTGCAGATCCAATGGCATCCTGTCCCATAACTTCATAGTGCACTCTCGACCAGTCTATAAGCTTTTCAATCTGTTGAACCGAAATTTTGGTCTCCTGCAGAATCATTACGCTTGGCTTTTCTTTTTTTAACTTTTCCTTTAAGTACCTCTGTTTGCCCTTACTATTCAGGCCCCTAATATTCCAGCTGATCACAATCATTTAAAACTTATGGAGAGAGGGAAAGAATACCTCCGACAGAGGTATCACTTTGCCTGAGTTAATCAAGGTTTCTCCTACCGTCTGAATAGTTTCAATCATCGGTTTTCTTCCTCTCTTCCTGCTATTTTTTCCAGAGCCATCCATTCCCGTTTGACCAGTCCCTTGGTCAGGTCCTATCATCATCTGCTTCTCTACATTCTGCCCTTTTTTTTCTCTGTACTTCTGGAATACTTCCTTGTACAATTGTTTTTGTTGCTCAGGTATAAATCTACTATCTAAATATTTCCATTCTTGGATTAACTGTTTTAGGATTCTTTCTTCCTCAATCTCCCCAGCAGTTTGATTTTCCACCTCCATCGGGGTTTGTACTACCAGGTCTTCCTCGTTTCCTTCCTGCTGTTTTCCAGAACTGTCTCCTGGGTTTTCTATCTTCTCTTTACTTACTCCTAAAGTGTCCATTGGCGATTTCTCTGGGTCCTCATCATCCTCCAGATTAACTTCATACTCTTCATCTTCCTTCCGGAGAGCCTGAAACTTATTTTGGCTGATAAAGCTACCCTCCTTTTCTTGTGGGCGAGGTTTAGTTTTTTCTTGGTTTTGTCTCCTTCTTCTGGTAACCTGTTGGAAACCTTTTTCTGTCTCTTCTGTTTTCCCCGTAGTTTTCTGTTGCTCCTCTTGGCTTCTTCTCTGTTCATCCTCTTTGTTCAGTGGGCATTGTCTAACAAGGTGCCCATATTCATGACATTTCCGGCATCTGAAAGGGATATGTTCATAAT
Organism: Pinus taeda; assembly: GCA_000404065.3. Taxonomy (NCBI): domain Eukaryota; kingdom Viridiplantae; phylum Streptophyta; class Pinopsida; order Pinales; family Pinaceae; genus Pinus; species Pinus taeda. Next base: position 11,395 of record APFE031311236.1, on the reverse strand, counting down.
CAACTGGTTGCTCCCATACTTCATCGTGATATTCTACCTCCACATGGTCTGGGAGTGGTTCGGCAAGGTTCACATACACACAGATCCTTGCAAAGGAGTTGTACTTGCCTCTACGGGTAGCTTCTGCCGCTTTGACAAAACTTCCAATCGAGTTCCCTATTCCTTCAAGAATTTCCGGGTCCCAGAATTCATCAGGTAACCCAAACAGCCGAACCCAGAGAGGGGCTTCCAGCAGCTTTTCCTTCTCTGGGTTATATCTTTCCTCCCAAAATTTCATAAATAATCCCGCATTATTCATAAAATACGGCCCTCCTTCAAAGATCCTGTTTCTGTCCTCCAGGTTAGTAAAGATAGCTGTGAAAAACCCTTGGGCTCCCAGTTTTAGATCAATGTGCCCTCTTGGTTTCCATTTTTGCTCAATCCATCTATATAGCTCCTTCTCTGGTGGCCAGTACCCTATAAATTTGCAAATCAGGGCATGGTCTTTCATGTAGCTGTTGTATTCCTCCAACTTGTTATTGGGGATAACATATCTGGGCCTCTTCTGAGCACGAGGGAGACACTGTCCTTTCATTCTTTTCTGCCAAAGATTACCCATGACAGGAGCATTGTTTTCCTGGTGATTCTGCTGAAATCCACTCATGCTAGTCTCTCCTGTCACGACATTCTTAAAGGAGGGGATCTCTCCCCTCCCCGAGGTGTTTTCCATTCCCTCTCAGCCCCTATCAGACAAATAGTTCTGGCAAAATCAGAGAAGATGCCACTTACCTGATTGACTGAGCTCCTGCTGCGCTAACCCTGTCCCGATCTGTTTGCTGTCCTGTTCTCTCCCTCCTGCAGCGCTGGCCTGCGCCGTCAGCGAGACTTCCTCCTGCATAAACCCTAGCAGACGCCCGCTCCCGTCCCTGAGATTCTTTCAGATCGAATCTCCTCTTCATTTACTTTTAATACAATCGTGTTGATTTTTACTTTTATCACAAAGTGAAAGTCAAATATTTTACTTGATGTAGTTCAAGCAAGGCAAGGTTAAATAACTAACTTCCATTTACATATTCCCTAGAGATTTCACTAATTTCCCCTAAGTATTAAGGTCTTTGAAAATCAAATGGGCTCAGAGCATTTCTCTGACTCTTGGAGGGACTGGACCCTCAGCCCAATGATCTAAAAGCCTAAGTACTCATAAATCTCATTCATTACATTTCATAAAAGTTTGCCTAAGTGAAAAAACCTATTTTACATAGGAAATACATAATATCACTTCAAAACCCCCTTTAGCCTAAGTTTCTATGTGAATGCTTAACATAGGCTTAGTGCTTATTTCATTATGTTTCATATTAACTAGTAACACATAATATATAACTCCCATATAAATTTTAACCCTTCCCCATATTATGTAAATATATTAAAACCCCCACACTTTATATAATTCTTGCCCCGATGGTATATAACCATTATATAACTTAATAAGGATTGATAAACTTATCGGAAGTTTGTTAAGAACCTTCCCTGCTCCACAAAAAATGGGATTAATTAACCATCCGGGTTAGTTAATAACCATTACCCCAACCAATTGTGATGCGCCCGATATGATTAAATCATCATTAAATATATTGGGCCTGCTGCATTAACTCCCCGCCATTTCCAGCACCCGTCAGCTATCCGATCTCCACCTTTTCATTCGACGATTGACGATCATATCGCGACCCACCTGGTGACCGCACTTTAACTCGTGATCACCAGGCGGTTTTCCACCGTACCCTCGCCATGCGTCGCCTACTCCATATGCTCGCTCGCCCCCAACCCGATACCACTTGACCCCAAAAGCAGTGGGGTAAACCGCTTACCACCCTCCGCGTAGCGACAAAACGTCCCATCACGGTGATGTCATCTGTCCAATAAATGTCAAAAAAAAATCTCGCCAACCCAAATTTCGTTAAAAGAACGATAAAACATCATTTTCACTGTAATGCATTGCGTCGAGTTTCCATGAAAATTAATGACCGAATCCACTGTTCTAGCTTTTCAACCACCACCTGACCAACAAGACTATGGTACGAGCTTTGCAGCCTATCAACCAACCTACCATTGTATGTTTTCTTCCTTAATCTAGGCATTTATCCATTTTTGCCCTAAAACCCTGCAATTTCGGTTTTCCATTGGGACTTCTGCCACATAAAGCCAAATTCAAGGTAAAAATAGTTTGTAATTGCCATAAAGAGACCTCAAACCAACTGTTTATTCCATTTTTCCCACAAGAAGTCTGAATTCCAGTTTGAATACACAAGAACCAAATATGGAATCTCCCATAGCCCTGAATGTCACGCCCATGAATGCACCCCATAAAGACTTAGATTATTTACCCCTGGCCGACAAAGATTTCCAGATAAAATACCTATCTTGTGATGGTAACCATCTTAAAATATTCCCATCTATTTCCTCCCCATCTATGTCATGCCCATGAACGCGCCCCATAAAGACTTAGATTATTGACCCGTCGCCGATAAATATTTCCAGATAAATGACCTATCTAGTGATGGTAACCATCTTAAAATCTTTTTCCAAATCATAGATAGTCATCTGAATAATTCTAACTTTTTTAGACTGTGGGAACCCAATCTTCCCACGTATTTCCTCCCCTCAATTCATGTTTTCCCTGATATCATTCATCAATGCTGTGCCAACAATGACCCTATCCATAGAGCAGTTATGCCCCCATCCCAAACTATTCTTTTTCCCATAACTGCTAAGTCCATTAATGAAATGATATAGTTCCATTCCACTCAGCCCCTTGGTCCTCTCTCCCTAGGATATCTACTCGAAAAAGCTCCTCAGTTGCCCAAATCAGAGATAACCCGCATTGCTCAGATGTTTATGTTACCAAACTACCAACCCACTGCCCCACCTCCCTATCTGCAGACCTTTTTCACTGAAACTAGTAGACTTATTGTTGACATGATATCCATGATAATGGGATTTAATACCATTCAATATGTTGATGATATTACTCTAGTTTTGTTGTCAATATTTACTCCTTGACAACCCCCTACTATCAAGTATGACTATGCCACTTTCATTGCCAATAAAATCCATGATCAATTCATGAGTTTGGATAGGGAAGGAGTTTTCAAATACACATCTTTTATATACCATTTTTTGTTATATCATCAGCCAAACAGCTTTCCTTTCCCTATCAGGAAATTGGACGCAAAAGGAAATCGAAGGTTTGTGATCTTTTGGGCCTCAATATTTCATAAAATTCTAGAGTCTCCTTATACCTATAATGAATTCATTGATTGGTTTGTACATCCAGCATCTAATCTGTTGATGGGAGTTCCCCCTCCTAGACTCACTGGTGAGATGAAGAAGATTCTCCAACTTTCCACGCAGTACAGGATAGGTGACTGGTACCTGTAGCAAAATTACACAGAAATCAGAATGTACGGGTGTGAACTTTTCCCTTTCAAGGTGCCTAAATATGTGCCCATGAGATTGTTTTCCCTAGAGTATTTTAGACAAATCATAAATGCAGACTTAGTCCATTTTTATGCTGCCAAGAAGAAGGCTCAGTTAAGAATAAAGAACCACAGTTATGCTCTTGTAAACTACGACAGTCTTGTCAAAGTTTTAGCAGGATTGGAAGGAATATCCTTCTAAATTATGTCCATCAGCTCATTCCCTACTCGGATTTGAGGTGTTTCCACCCTCCTTCTCTTCCTCTCCCTTATTACTATATCCTTATGAAGTGGGTTGTAGAACACATCTAAACAAGGAAGTTCAGTTACCTTTAGGATAATTTCTAATGTGGGCAATGCAAGAATGATTTGTGTATGTTGTGAACTTTCCCCTTTCTCAACCATCGACTTAGACTCTATAGTTTTCTAAGTTTGTAGAGGAGTTTGATATTTTGTGATTTCTTTGGCATCTATTGTCTTAGGAGTATATTGTAGCCTTTTATTAAATTTATCCCATTATTGCTCCAAATTGTTCCTTTTGACTTCGGGACCAATATCATTAGTTAGGTCACTTATGACGTGTTTCTCGACAGACCTTCTGCTCGCTTCCACTGTATTCTCTGTGTCCTACACTTTCCCTGTATTCTATGCTTTCCTTGTATCCACTTGAGACTCTATGCGAGAATTTGGTCCCTCATTGTTGATAGTTACATTGGAAGTAGGTTTGTCCTCAGCCCTTAACAAATGCAATGGAATTGTTTCGAGCCTTTGACTTCCGAGTTCCTGAAACTTCTTAAAATTATCATGACTCAAATTATCCTTTGCCCATTCCAATGCTTGTTTGAATGATTAAGCTAATTGTCAAAGATCCTAATAATCATTAGCCTCATTGTTAAAGGGATTAATCTTTACTGCAATAATATTATGTGCTATTTTGTTTGGATCAAATTGCCTCAGTATGGAGCATGAGGCTTTCTAGGCTTAGTGATTCCTTGGTTGCATGGTTGAAATTTTCTAATGAAAAAGAACAAAATTGAATGGGAAAGGATGGCCATAATGACTTTTTGTTATCTTTTATGGTCTTGGTTAGGTCTTTTCCCACAGTCTAGTGAGCCATTTCTCTTACTAGTGTCTTGTCAGAGACATACAAAGGGAGCACATGCGGGTTCCCTGTAATACCAAAATCTCCTATATATGTAAACCATTCTTCAGCAAAATACTTGCCTACTACGGAAGGTTTGTAGTAGCTTTTTTAGAAACCATGGGGAATTTCTTATTAAAAATAAATTGATGTAATGGTAAAATGAGACCATGACATATTTTATAAAAATGGGGTATATAATGGGATTCCCAAATCTATTTGTGGTTGAGATGGATGGGGTAGGGGTCTTGCAAAGTCCATTTCCAACCCCTGATTGGAAATTTAGTATAGAAATAGATGACATCCATGATATACGCACTGAAATAAAATGGAGGAAGGTTTCCTATGGAGGTGGATCTCTTTTGACAGTACTCAGAAATAGCAGTAGCTGGGTTATCAAATAGGATAGTGTGCCAATTCATTATGTGGGAATTGACAGAAGCATTAATTAAAGGAATCCATTCTATGGAAAACTTGGTATTATTAGGTAAGCCATATAACCTACATAACATAGAAGTTGCATAGTTATAGGGGTTTTCCAAAGAATCTACGAGATACATGCTCATTTTATCATATTTGAACTTTTTCTCTAGGACCCTGCAACCGTGGATCATCTCGAAAGGTTCTTCAATTTTCTTCAGTTCTTCATCTTCGAAGGACCCCATTAGCTCCATGTTCGAGTTCATGAATTGCATGTCTTCAATACTGAGATTTTTGACCACCCATCTAATCATATGAGTGTATGGGAGTATTTTCGCTCTTGCTCCTGTTTTGTGAAGGAAGGAGTAAGCAACATCTTTGACTTGGACCCCCAACGGTTTTATTGATTCATTTTTTGCCTCTATGACAATAATTTTAGGACGCTTATCTTCGATTCTGTTGTATATGACTTCCCATGCCATCACTCCTAATCAGCGAATATAGGTTACATCTCTGATATAACAGACTTTGTAATTCTCTACTTCTTCTGCTTTTGCATTACCTTTCGCAATGACATTTCTCTTGAGGCTTGCTTGAAGTGAAAGAGATATATTAGCACACAAAATGGAGGGAAATTAAGGAAGAGAGTTCTTTGAAATGACTTTGAATCATGGGAAGACTTTACATGAGATTTCAGTGTTAACTAGCCATATGTTGAAAACATCAATTCCTCTCCTTGAGGAATTAATTACTCTATCAAACCACTCATTATTACATTAAAACTCAGTAACTTCTCCACGCTTCACACTTTATTTGCGCATCACAGCTTTCAAACATTACCATATAACGTTATTCGAAGTTAATGAGAAATGTGATTACGAGAATCGCAATATGACATTTCACAAATTCTTAAGGGTTGACACAATGGCATGCTCCATCAATTTGTGATTTTCGAAGTGCGATCATGTGTTATTAAAGTGTGGCGATCTGGAAATCACAGCGGGGACCTATAAATATCATTAAAGTTTTTAAATCTTCCTTGTGTATTGACTCCTCTACACTATAAATATATTTAATATGTTTTTCATGGATTCCAAGTAAAGCTTTCTAGATGGCTTCCATTAATACCCATATTATGCAAATGGTGGATTTATTTTCACACACGTAAATGATATTCCCTTGATTGTTATGCGCTTGACTTTCTTCATAGATTGAGGGGTTTCTTCCATGGATACACCTACATATTAATATTTAGGATCAAGAGTTCAAAATATTATTACATCCTATCGTATATTCATTAAAGCCTTAGGTTTCAAGGGTTCCTCCACATCCTTGTTATCCTCATTAAATGAATATTCAAAATGATCATAAATTCGTATCCATATGAAAGAAAATTACATAGAATATATATATATATATATATATATATATATATATATATATATAGAATATATATATATATATTATATATATTTTATAGTCCTAAGAAAAGCATCCCATTTAAGTGATTACTCATACAATATCCATTTTCCAAGATACCATTGAATAATGTATTTTAACTCCTCATATATGGATGAGTAATAGATTTATTACAATAGAATTATTATTTGGCATCATATCTATTAGATTTGAAAATAAATTCCCCTTACATTAAATTACTAATCATGTAACAATTACTTGTTTCATTGATGCTCATTTAGTTGAGAGTTCTATAATAAACAAGAAAAAAATTTGATTTGTACCAATGCATAATCATGCTTACCCTATCATCCACCTTATCAGCCTTTCATAAAGAATTTGAACTCCGTATGTTATGTTATGGGATCAAATCCCATATATCATGGAATCAAATCTCATATATCATGGAATCAAATCCTGATTAGTGGAATCACTAAATGAGTTCTTCAATTCAATAAGGAATGGAGGCCAACATATTAGGGAATTGGTCTTTGTCTTTTAATAGAGTTTGTTTTAAAGAATTGTCATTCACATTGTGTTAAGTAATTTAGATTATTGTTCTAAAATTGAAAAAATAATAATAAATCAAAATTAATCGAAAGAACATAGTAAAATGCAGGAGTTAAAATAAATACAAAAAGAAAAAAGCATAAATCTAAATTGGTGGGTTCTTGCACACAAAAACATTGCTATACCATTCCAGGAAAAACCTATTTGACTCACGAAATATTTAAATTATTTTGAAGTATGCGTGTCAAAGTTGCATTACATTCAAGAAACTTAAGTGGAGCGTCAATTCCATGATGTTCAGCTTTTGTTTTTGGCAGGATGCACGTTCATGTTATCGACCTCTGGAAATGTGAAAGAAGGTCTGGGTGAGCAAGAAAATTAAGTGAAAGTTGAACCATTGTGCACCCCACAACGCAAAAAGAAAGTTAATGCTCGGAAAAAAAACAGGAAAGTGAAACCATTGGCGTACTTTTCTCCATCCAATATTTAAATAAATAATTTATTATTTTTACTTTAGTGTACGTCTCTATACCGTACCATGACTTTTTCTCTGATATGTCAGTCCCAACAACACATCGATCGCGAAAAAAAGCATTGCGTGGGGTATCTTATTACCCGTCTTTTTATAATAAAATATCATTTCTTCTTCCACATTGTCACTAATTTTCACTGATTCGTGTGTCCCTTCAAAAATCAAGATGGTAGATAGGGTATTTGTTCCGTCTCCTTTTCCAATCACATTTTAATAAAAAATCCGAAAGGAATTTGATCGTGAAAATCAATGCAAATCAACAACAAAAATGTACACTTTCAACCCTGTGAAGATTAGGGATCTGAAAAAACCACCAAAACAGAACGATCCAGTGCCCGTTTTCAAACACTGAAAGGCAGACCTTTAAAATATCGCCGCTTATCCACATCAACGAATTTAATTATGAAAGCAAACAGCTGTACGCACGCAAGGAAGGCGTCCAAATATTCATAATCTACATCGTCATTTGCACCAAATATTCATAATCTACATCGTCATTTGCAACGACTTGTTCAAAAACCGAGATTACACCAGACCAGAGCCATCCATAGAATTTACAAGTGCGTCAAAAAGTGACAAAGAAAACTCTGAAACAAAGAGAATCTTCGTAAACTTCACCCCGACTCGCACCAATCCACTTCAATTGTATATATGGTATCCAATGTCTCAGCGAATCTTTCACAACAATACGCTATGCACTTCCCCTGCGATAATTATGTCATGCTGCACCCCTGCGATAATTTTATTTTATTTGTTTAGACTCGGTCCCTCTTACCATTTTATTTGTTTAGACTCGGTCCCTCTTACCATTTTATCTGCAAGGTATCTCATATTCTTACATAGACCGACAGGGTAAGTAACTGTTCATGTTCGCGACATGTCTAGTCTACTGCTTTCACTGAAGTTTGCAACTACGACTATATATATTGGAAATTTCATTGGATTTCTTTATATTAATGACGTTTTTAGGAAAATATAGACCGTCAATAAAACGTTTTGGGTAGTTGCAAACAAGGCAGCGAAAATGGCCATGAAAGAGTTTTGAAGGATAATACATCAAATTCCATTTTTATTTGTGAAAACCAAATAATCTATTAAAGCTCAAAAAAACAAAAAATGTGAATAAAATTTCATTTCTCCAAGTGAAAACCAAATCTCCACAGATAACTATTAAATCACAAAAACAATTTTAACCTACAGATCTCCACACATAACCATTAAATCACAAAAACAATTTTAACCTAAACATCTCCACACATAACCATTAAATTACAAAAACAATTTTAACCTATAAAACTAATAGTTTTATGATCCATCACTAACGCACAACCAACCCGAAAATAAAAATATTGAAATCTAAGCTTTGCACGGTGATGCAATGATACCATGAAATACTTGTTGGCGTAAACTTTGGGTTTGACGTTCCGCATGCGTGGGTCAGTACCTGACCGTTTCACATATTGACCGTCATCGACACAAGGAATCTTCCCCTCATATTACTTAATAGAGTTCGAATGTAATATTACTTAAAAGAATAATTAAAAGATAGACCACCTCTGAGTTCGAATGTAATATTACTTAAAAGAATAATTAAAAGATAGACCACCTCTCCCAGATTTGGGTCTGAAACCGTTATTCAAAAAAGGAAGCCAATATATCCGTTAAGAGAAACCCTACACTACATATATGTATCGAAGGTCGCAGAAATTTCCCATTTACTTCCTTCTCATGAACCTCTGCTCTTGTCGGATGTGTCTGTGTTTCTTTATTCTGCGTTTCTTTTGTGCATTGTATATTATTTAACAATCTTTACGGGCTAATGGATGAAAGCAGGAAAGAGGTTGTCGACGTGGTTGAAGGAAAGAGGTGGTTCACGTTGTTGCTGTTCAAAGCCTACAGGCTCGCAGAGGGTTGCCGGTTCACCTTAAATCCCTTATGCAGATAGAAATGACGCAGGAGCCTAGTATATTATTCATTCCTCTGGCGGATGGAGAGGGTAATTTTCGGAGAAATTCTGCCCCTGCCGGTTCATCTTGAACCCTTGTGCAGATTGTGGGCGCTCAAAGTGTAGGTCCTGAGTTCACCGAATGGAATGGAAGCTTCAGAGAAGAGGTTGTGGTGGACCTGAGAAACTAGAGGAACCCATACTCCTTATATCGAGCATGGTAGGAAGTCCGAGGCTGCCGCAGAGCAGGCGTCTCAGGCTCTTGAATGCTGTCAGCGAAAGCAGGCAGTGAGAGTGAGCCAAGAAAGAAACAGCCGGTGATCAAAGATGATAGCGGGGCTTCTAGTGAAAAGGACAGAAGATTTCATAGGTATTTATACTCGATACATATTACTAATTTCTTCAGTAATATTACTAATTCTTAGACAGAAGATTTCTTTGGTTTTGCATATTGCTAATTCCTTCAGTATTTAAAACGTGTAGAGCAGAGAGGTCTAAGTAAATTGTCGCTGCATGGCAGAGGGGGTGAGGGTGAGGGGCTGCACTGATGGGTTTTTTAGGCTGGTCTTCTTTTACAGTTCTTTAACTGTGAATTTGGTTTCGTCTGCAAGATGAAATAATAGTTGGTTCCGCCAAAAGCTGTACTCATGTATCCCCATCAATTCAATTCAAGCATCTCTGACTTTTTGCTTGACTTCTCACAGCCCTGTTTTTGGGTTTCACTGGCTGTGCATTGGTTTAGCGTGTGGTTCTTTGGTATAACGTGTCCTATATTATATTAGTTTAATCTGTGCTCTTTTACTTTGTGCTGTGGTCGTCTTCTTTTTCTTGTTTTTGATATTAGGTCTTTTTCCTCTTCCTTCTTTTTTTTTGGTATTTTTGAGCTGAGCTTTTAAGTGAATGAATGAAATATTGAGCAATTGTGTTGTGTGATCAGGGTGGGTTATCATTTGGTTTCCAAGCCTTTTTCTCCAGGCTGCTTTACACCTCAATCCAATCCATGAACTATTATTGTCTAATACTATGGAATCATCGATTCATTCCAGGATGAGCTTAGGTGTAATCATCTATTTAGTAGACCACCTAAATGGCCACCTATATATATATATATATAACTTGTTGTGTGTATTAATTTCATTCTTTCATGTGTTTTTTTTCCTAATATTTATATGTTGTATGCCAGATTTACTTACAGAGATGGCTTTTCATTAGGGTTTTACTCAAAGTAATATTTATATGTTGTATTGCAGATTTATTCACAGCAATGGTTGTGTTCTCATTATGGTTCTGATCAATGGAAATGGAAATGGAAATATTGATGTAATTATTTTCTTTTCTCAATATTGTGAGAAAATTATGTACATACACTTATTAATAAAGTGATTTTTTCAATGGAAGGAGTTAAAACTCCTTCCAAATGCTCGAGGAGGATGGGGCCCCATTCTTCTTAGAGTAGTGTAGAGTTTTTTGTGGGTTGATTATTTTTCCTTAAACTCATACATATCACAATACATTTTTTTTTACACACATTTACTTTATAGCATTTATATTTAAAACATGCAATTTTACACTTCAATTATATCAATTTTATATTTTAAAATTCTTAAAATAATTTGGTCATATAGAAATTATACAATTTTACACAAATGCATGAAAAAACAATAAATATCTCTCTACTACACAAACCGTCCATATTATGTCATTTTTATACTATTTTTGCATTTTGATTGATTTTTTGAAAGTTTTTTGCCATTTGTGTATTATTTCATATTATTTTTGTTTTTGATTGATTTTTTGAAAATCTCTGTTTTTTTTGTATTACTTTATATATCTATTTAGTTAAATAAGATGATATCTATTTAGTTAAATAAGTGGTTTCTCTCTACTTCGGAGTAGTTTTCATTTCAGCCATTGCAATGTTAATATTATTAATTTTA
>APFE031311235.1:0-14918 GCA_000404065.3 Pinus taeda | reverse complement strand
CGTTTTTCTCCAAGTTTAAAACCTTCTAATTGTTTATCATGCATTCAAAAGACCACAAATATTCTTGAGCTTTCTCTCGCTCTGATAAAAATCTCAGCCCACAAAGCCTCTGTCGGAAGCGCTTAAGGCATGAAACCATAAACAAAAAGAAAAAAAAAACAATGGACTTTCTTTACTCCTCGCTTTCCCAGCCTAAGAGATTGGGACCAGCCTTCCTTCAATATAAACCATGCAAGTCCCTGCTACTCTCTGAGCCTCGCCTTCAACAAAAACTTCCAATTAGACAGATAATGATCTTGTAATATTGGCCTTGCAGATCAATGTCATAGTGACTGAGCCCGTGCTTATATCATAGGAAACGAGTTGAAATTTCTTTGCAGTGAGTAGTCACAAGTTCGATCCTGGTGATGTCACATCAGTGCCGAGACTCCAACAACAACAGGCACTTGCAGGTGTTCATGAATTTCCAACCACAATTCTATCTATCTATCTGTGCATGTCCCATCAGAGTACTAAGAACATTTTTTGGAAATATTCATATGAAAAAAACAAAGACGAATCTTCAAACGCAGAGGAACCGTCACCATAATTCATTGATCACTCTCTCTTTGTGCAAACAACTATACTCTCTCCATGAAACGATGATGGAAAAACACAGTGCTCCAATTCAACTTTAATCGCTAGAAATTACTGTTAAACACACATGGGGAGCGAGAGAAAATATAAAAGATAAATCATGCAGTGCAATTTTTATTAACGATTGATATACATTTATAGTACAATATGGTGACCATTCGGATTCACATCCGAAGGTCTCTTGGACTGCTTTTTCCATTCAGCTTCCACACTAACCCATTTAGGATTAGGTGTCCAACATTCCCCCCCTTAATCCGAAGGGTTATGTATGAGTCCAAGAAAAGAGCTGTAATAAAAAATGTGCAAAAATGCATGGCAGCACTATAGGCGAATGTGCCTCTCTGAAAATGGTTGCGTTATAAAGGGCGGTGGTTTAAGATGGCCACCAACACTGGAACGCTTAGTGCAGTTCCCGGAACTCTTCCAAAACTGGCAAGAAGCTGAAGTCTTTTGCTAGAGGAAGCGATCCTATTGTTTTAAAGAGGGAAACCTTCAACCATAAAAGGGAGGTCTCACCCCGCATGAAAGGTAAAACTTCAACCTGAAAAGGGAAGTCTCAACCTGTGATGGTTTAAGGATGACAAACAACTCTAGAATGCTTAATGCAATTCCTGGAACTCTTCCAAAACTAGCAAGAAGCTCGAGTCTTCTACTAGAGGAAGTGTTCTCAATTTACTTCCTGGAACTCTTCCAAAACTGGCAAGAAGCTGAAGTCTTCTGCTAGAGGAAGTGTCCCAGATTGCCCACTGAAGGCATGCTCGAGCATCTTTGTCTCTGGCTACAAGTCTGAAACTGGTGTGGCAGGTTATGGCTCAGGCTCGCTTGATGTGGCTTTGAAGCTTGTAGATGACCATCATCCCCCCCCTGTCAGATACAAGGTGAAAGGATGGAGAAAACTCAACTACAACACTGTTCAATATTCTGGAACAAGTTCTGACATGTGTTTAGAATATCTTCTTGCCTGTTGATGCCCATTGCTAAGAAGCGATCCATCCTACATGAATCTTTGTTCTTGCAGGACGTTTGTTTCTGAAGCATCTGTGTGAAGAATGACTGGTTTTATGACAGTGCTTACATGGATGAAGATCAAAACAATGAACTTTCAAATGGCCAACTCAATCACAGTGTTGGCATTTCACGATCTGTTGTTGTTGTTGCTGTGGAAGAGGGGAAGAGTCTGGAAGAGTTGAAGCTGAACTGTCATAAGGAGCAGGTGAACTGTCATGAATGAATCTAGCACTCTGAAACTAAATGGGCTTGGTGTAGTCTGGAATATGAAAGGACAAGCCCTTGTCATATCCAAGACCAGTTCTGTGCTTGTTGTGGACAGGCTGTTCCCAAGGTCTGATGATGGGCTTGGGAAGTGCAGAGTGAGTTTCTGCATCTGCATGTACAACTGTTTCTTTATTTGAATGAACAGGAACATTATTGACTTGCTGCTGATGGGTGGTTGTCTCAATGTTCTAAACAAAAACAGGTTCAAAATGATGTCTATTTTGATGTAGCTCTTCTTGCTGTAGCTGTGATTCAAGCTGCAAAAAATCTATCTTTTCCTGTGCATTTTGTAGACATGTCTGAATTTCTAAAAGAGATCCTTTGCTGATTTGTAATGTGTCATCAACAGTAGATTGTATAAGAGTTTTCATGAACTCTAATACTTCACTGATTCTGGCCATTTTTCGTCAATGTCACTTAAAAACTGATCACAATTATTACTTAATGCAAAAAATTAATATCCACGTACAATGCACATCAATATCCTGTATAAATATGCGGCAAATGAATCAGGGAATCAATACATATATATGTAGACATAGACTATAATGAGTTTTAATACTACAACTGGGGCAACAGCAACTGCAAACTTGCTTGGATCCTTCAAGTTCTCCTTCACTTTCAAATCAGAACCTGCATTACCAGGATCTTCACAACTTCTATGCTTATAAACATACATGCTCTATTTTGCCCAATTCAAAATTAGACAATCTCTTTTTAATTCACTCTTTATGCGGAAGTTTTCTTTCATATTTATGGTTATAAAACCAAAATCCACAATAATCATTCATAAAACATCAAATTGTTTATCAATCAGATTTTGAATGCTTCATAACACCAAAAATATGCCTTAAGTCCCTCATTCATTTCATCACCAACATTCCTCATGTGTTTATACACCATCACAAATTCTTCCTGCATGTGTTGGATTCAGTTAAATGTGCCCTTGAGTTATCATAACAACTTAAAAAAGTTATTTAAACCCCATTATGACTTGCAGACGTTGGTTCACACATCTCTGCTTAACAAACAGTAGCACGACCTAAATACGGAAGTTGTAATTTAAAGTATGCTATCCACTTATTCAACATTTTCACCATTGATGCCAGTATTCTCAAGATTATTTGAACATCAATATAATTTTGATCTCTTCAGTACTCAAGAATAATAAATGAAGAGCTGCATATAAATTTACTGATAGGTTGTTGCAATGATCATCATTAGTCTACCCAAAAAATGTTGGAAGAGAGTCTTTGAATCAGACTTCCAGATTCTATGCGCAGTTCATCTCTTCTCTTACGGTCACAACTCAGGGAGCTTTACTCACATTATACGTACCATTCAAATGATTTAAATGAAAAAACTACGCATGCCCCATTCAATACAACATTTGGATTTATATAGAATGTGAATCATTCAGATTTCTTCTACGCCTTCTCTTTCTTCTGAGGTTCAATCTCAGGAATTTTTCCTTGACAATCAGCATACAATTGAAACTTTTCTTGCAAATTTCTGACTTGTGCTTTGGAAAGCCAAGTTCAAAAATAGAAAAGTTTGAAGAATTTGGAGTTTGTATATGTTTCCAGGTTAATGATAAAGATTCAATCCACAATAAAGTCTACTAAAATACCAGGTTATTGAGGCAAAAATTTGTAGTAGTATATGTCAGCTCTTTCCTTGAAGTATCTCTTGAAAGCATGCAGTAGGAATCTCAGAATGAGGAAGCAGAAGAGACTAATCGTAAAATGATAAAGAGACAGCGCTGTTCAATACCATGTCAGTGATTTTTGAACCATCCTAAGACCCTAGATTCATTGGGAGTAGCAATATGGTTCTCAACAGATAAAATTGATTTCCTTCAAGGCTGTAAGTCTCGGACTTCTAATTTTCTGCGATTCCAATCTCGGGAACACATCCAGAATCAAAGAGAGCTTTGTCAAAACAATATCCAAGGGATTTGGCCTTCCAAAATGATCCCTACCATATGATAAATTTGGGCTTCCACAATGATTTTGTGTACAACTACGACAAATAAAAATCGACTTTCAAATTCTGATGCATGAAACTACAACCTCTCTTGTAATTAAGAACTATCAACGAAAATAAAACACCACGACTTCAAGGTTCACACTTTGAAACCCATTACGCTGTTCAATACTATTGAATTGTTTTCAAATACCATCCAAAACCGCACATATATCACTGCATATAACTTATGCTACCAATATATATCAATTCAAAAACAGTTCAATACGCAGTTCAACTCAAATGCAGTTCAAATGTAGTTCAACTCGCTCCGAAAATAGATGTTAAGAGCAGTGTATACTACTCGTATACCACTTTAAAATTCTAGCGTTTTAAAAACAAAGGAGTGTATGGCATATACCGTCGAGACTCGGAATGAGCTACTGCAAATAATGTCGGGCAGGTTGGCACGCAGACTCCTGTACATACGTTTCCCTCTTCATTTAAATCATGAACCAATGCTATTCAAAAGAATTAACGTATGTCAGACATGTCAGATGCGTTATGAGGCAGGTTCTTTCAGGACAGATTTTCTGTCAAAGGAGAGGGGCAGAAAATTAGTAGAATAATGGAAACCAATGACAAAGATGGGAGTTACAGTGGCAACATTCATAGAAACGCATGAAAAATATCGCTGTCAAACGCAGGTGTGGCAGAGGCAGCGCATTATGTCAGGGCAGATGCATTATGGTAGAGGCAGCGCAGGTGTGGCAGACAGAGCACAAGTAATGAAGGCTAGGCCAGCGCTATTCAAGGCAGCTCATACCAGTTTCTCAGGGAATAACAACATCTCATTTTTTTTTAACTAAAGGATGAACCCTGAGAAAGAAAACAGGCCACACATCATGGCTCTGATACCATGTTAAACACACATGGGGAGCGAGAAAGATGTAAAAGATAAATCATGCAATTCAATTTTTATTAACACTTGATATACATTTATAGTACAATGTGTGACTCTTGGGTTTCACATCCCAAGGTCCCTTGGACTCCTTTTGCCCATTCGGCTTCCACACTAACCGATTTAGGATTAGGTGTCCAACACACATGGACAACAAGAGAGATGGGAAAGATAAATCATGCAGTGCAATTTTTAATCATGGCTTCAAAATGGGGGGAATTTTGGACACCTAATCCTAAATGGGTTAGTGTGGAAGCTGAATGGACAAAAGGAGTCCAAGGGACCTTGGGATATGAAACCCAAGAGTCACACATTGTACTATAAATGTATATCAAGTGTTAATAAAAATTGAATTGCATGATTTATCTTTTACATCTCTCTCGCTCCCCATGTGTGTTTAACATGGTATCAGAGCCATGATTAAACACACATGGACAGCAAGAGAGATGTGAAAGATAAATCATGAAGTGCAAATTTTATTCACAAATGATACATATTTATAGTACATTATGTGACCGTTGGGATTCACATCCCAAGGTCTCTTGGACTACCTAGTCTCTTTAGCTTCCACACTAACCCATTTAGGATTAGGTGTCCAACAGTAGGGGCAAACTTTCAGAATTTCAACAGACTTTTTTACTGAATTGATAAACTGTGGGGCAATCTGCAGAGAGAAACATAATGTTTTGAGCTAAGTAGCTGGAGCTTTGTAGAGGGATTTCTGGTAAAATGAATCAATGCACCACTGTATGAACTTCTGCCGGCAGGCTCAGGTTTTAAAATCACTCTTTAACGGTGAATTTTGCAGGAGAGCGCGGATTTACCGAGTTTTTTTGGAGCAGGAGCTTTACCAGGGAATTAGGCAATATTCAAGTACATAATTGGCCTAGTGGGGAGCTTGCAGAATTTTATGCAGGTAAATTGGAGAAAAATGGTGAAAACAGGGGTGAAATAGGTTAACTGTGCGCAAGTACCTGGTTTTTACAGCTCTGAGGATGTTGAACTGGTGCAATGGTGAGCAATTGACTTGCATTCGCAGGTGGTGGCAGCTTCAAACGATCAAATTCCGAGTTTGGCGGCAAATCGTCGTAAACAGCATGCACAACGCTCAGGAAATAAGTCGTGAAAATGACATAAAACGACCCTTTTACTTGGTTTTATGCGAAATTGGGACTTTTGGCGCTTTTTGGCGCTTTTCGGCGATGACGTCATCGATGGGTCCCGGGTATGGCAGGATGACGTGGCGGCTAACGAGGATGGAGATGTGGCGGTGACACAGTGGCAGGGCATGGACGCGGGTGGATGACGTGGGAGCGACGTGGAGTAGCGGCTGGGATGTGGCGGTGACATCATAGGTGACGCGGGAGTGACGTCATAGGGTGGAGGATGGTTTCCGGTATTCCCCGCACCACCCTTGGGTCATAAGCGGTATAAGGCGGGGGGGGGGCTCCGAACACCCCAGGAAGGCGATGAGTGGCGGGGGTACGGTGGGGAAACCACCAATCCCCCAGACGCTAAACCTCTGATGCTTTCCTGGTGAAAATTACCGCCCACCCTTGGATCCGGAGGGCCGATCATCAGACGGCTGGCGGGGAATATGTGGTGGCGGCAGGTTAAGGCACGGGACCCGCCAGTTTGTAATAAAAAATGTGAGCGGGGGGTAGGTTTAGACTTAGGCTTAGTGAGGGTTTATAATGTGCGCTCAATTTGTGTTTATTTAAAACATAAGCAAACCTTTAAACACTTAGCGCGGGAGGGGTATATGGTTATTTGATTTTAACCAAGGGTTTTAATCAAATATCATAGCTTTAGGGCGGTGGAGGGTTAATACTAGTCCCGGATGGACTTTAACCAAGGGTTTTAAGCAAATCTCATAGCTTTAGGGCAGTGGAGGGTTAATACTAGTCCCGGATGGACTAAGTATTCCCCAGGACATGACTATTATAGCTATATTTCTGGGGGGGTATTTAATAAATGTTTTGGGATTTTTATATCGTTTTTTATAGAACTAGGGAAGGGGGCAATGTTTAAGGAGCTAAATAATAAATTAGTTGTTAATATGAGTTGGTGAGGTGGAAAATGCAGGTGGAAAAACTAAGTCCATGAAGTGAAACTTAGTTGTATTAGAGAAATGGAATTCAGAATAGTGATTTTTACACAAGAAATGTGGCTTCTTTTCCTTGAGTAAACTCATAAATTGACTTGGTACTTGTTATGGAATGAAGTGAAAAATGACTTTTGGGCAGATCCCAAGGTCCTTGGGGGATGTTAATAAATGATGTTTGGGGAAAAAGGGGGAAATTAGTCATGCTTCCATTTGTTATGTCATCAAACCTCTGCCATGGTGCAAACATCCTGAATGAGATGAGTTCTTCATGATAAGCCAAATGGTAATGGCACCTTTACTTCTGCAACCTTACACTACTTACCCAGCCTAGCAATCCTAACCTTTTTTCTTCACTTGAATTGGGTGCACTTGAATTAGCAAACCCTGATTGTCCTCTTTTTCTTTTGACTTCCATGCTATCTAAATCTACCCTTATTTCTTCCAAGGACCCAGATTAAGCAGTTGGGCTCCTTCATTTCTCTACCTAGATAGTCATCTGCCAAGCTTGAGCTGTTTGGACAGGAATCATTCTCTATTCTGCAACAAGCAATTTAAACATGGCATGGTCCATATTGAATTCTTGGGCCATCCATCAAGTATAATTAGCAGCAGTATTTGCACATTGTGATGCTGCCAATAAGATAGTAGTGGCATTTTGACTGGCCACTTTCCTGGTCTCTGATTTGGGGTTCATTTTCACTATTCTTTCTGGCCAATTAATTTTCTTTCCTTTTGATTATTCTTTTAAGGCATACCCTCTTTTCATTTTATAATTTTCCTAGTCTGTATACAAAATATGGAACCTTTGCAACATGAAATGATGAACATATTTAGCCCTTCCACTGTCAATCATGAAAAATGAAACCTATTGGTATATGAACCTAACAGAATACACACTTATCTAGATTGAAATGGATGTTATGGAACCTACACCTAAGAAAACTAACTCAAATGTGAGCTAGGTGTTGGGCTAATTTCTTGGAATGAGCAGGAATATCACTGATGTAAGCCTGAACAATGTGTTTGATATCATGAAAGGCATAGTCCATAGCCCTCTAAAATGTTGTACGTGAATTCTTGAGACCAAATTGGAGCTTACGATATGAAAATGTGCCCCAAGGATAGATGAAGGAATTTTTGTGTTGTTCAACTAGTTTGATAGTGATCTAGTTATATACCAAGAATCCATACATGAACGAAAAATATTCACAATGGGGTATGATAATTTTATTTTGGATAGGAAACATTCAAATTGTGGTGTTCAACACAAATACGGGCAATACCTTGTTTATGGGGACAATAGGGGAACAATAATAACAATAAGGGATAAAATGACAATAGTAATGGGGGAATCACTAGTATTATAGGGGCCTAATAGGAAACCATCCTAAAATTGAGTAACCACTTAGAACATTCATACCAATACTGACATAGGATTTAGGTATGACACCCAGTGAGGGCACATTGTTGCTGGGTAACAAGGATTAATCTAGAGTACAAAAGGATAGTGAACCCACTGTGACTATTTTCCTATAAAAAGGAAAGAGGATGAGTCAGAAGACCAAACAAACAATGGTAGTCATGGCATAATTCTAACTACCGCCCAAAAGTAGATTATAGTTGATATGGTGATCTATGAATTCGATATCCACCATTATAGTTTTCCCATAGAAAGTGATGGGGTAGATAGCAAGGTATCCTTTGGGAATGAAAGTAGGATCATAAAATTATTTGAGGGAATTCAATGGTCGTGAGATATTGGGAGAACCCAAGGAGAGCCAACGGGAAGTAAACATTATGCAGGTTGAAGAACCTTCATCAATGGTAGTGTAGGGAATATATTTTCCATCTGCTATGACCTGCACTTGGAATGAAAGTCGATGGGAGAGGTGAGGCTTACTCTTTTCCATGTCGAAAATCACTAGATTGGAATCCTGAGGATAATTTCCACCAATGGCCGAAAGCAAAAATTTCTATTATGCTCAGAATATTTGTAATACTTTAAAGGGAGACATAGTAGAAGGTGCTTGCACAAAATCTTCTTTGATGCTTTATTTTTAGGCATCACGTGTGGAGGTATTATGTGTCGTTTTATGAACTATCCCTTTTGGGGGACAAATCATAGGGTCAACGATAGGACTTTTGATATGCATATCGTTAGGTGATAGGAGAAGAGAGCTCGTGGCAATGTTTGAAGCAATAGTGACTAAATTCCCATAGTTCTTAGCTCATGTTTGTAAATCAACCATTTCGAAGGTGTAAATAATTGATGATCCTTCTCGAGAAAGAGGTTGATGCGAACTGTTGTTTTCCCCTTGCAGAGCTTGCGGTTGATTCAATACAAGATGTTGTTGGTGTTGAGTAGGGAAAGGGTTATTGAAGATTGTAGGGGTCTCGCCAGTGTCCTTTTGTGGAAGGAGGTCTCAGAACTATTGAAGATGGGGAAATTCATAGGTCACATGGTCCTCACCACATATCTTTCAAGGGAACTTGAAGTTGTTTTCCTTCCCTTTCGTAGATTTAGCAACAACTTTTTGATTTGTATTGTTCCAGGTTACTTGCTTCTCTTGAGAAGGAGTGATATTTTTCTTATTATTCTTATTCTTATTGTTGGGATTTTGTATAGGCTGCACAAAGTTGATCATGGTGGTTGGATGAGAAGCCGATTGGGTAGTAGGAGCAGTAACAACATTAAAAAATAACTGGGTAGCTTTACCACTCAGTTGTTTTATAGTAGATCTAGAGGTGGCACCGACAATACCGTCAGCGTCTGCATTGAGTTATTGATTAGAAGGAGCATTGGAATTTCAAGGGAAATTAGGGAGAAGATCATAAAGTGTTCCAGATTGCAAATAGATCAAATCTAAATGTTTGGCATGATGAATAGGTTTGTCTTTTGTAACCACACCAACCATGACAACGTCCTTAGCAATGGGGCAAAGAAGAGACTTGCAGAACTAGTTTGCTAAGAGGTAATCCATAATGGGGGTCTTGACAAGCCTCTAACTACGTATTCATTTATGGATGAGATCAAAGATGTGGGTGGAAGTGTCTTGGTATAGGGTAGTAAGGAGTTTTGTTTCGGTTTCATAATGGATAGGAAGATAAAAGTGATTTAAGAATTCCATCATCAAGTAACCAAAAGTATTAACTGACGATCATGGTAACTCGATGTATCACTTGGTAGCATTTCTAGTAAGGGTGCGGGGGAAGAGTTTGAGCCAAATATCATTGTCAATCATAGAATTCTATACACACCATACATGACAAGTAATGATGTGTGTAGCCCGGTCATCTCCCTATTTTCCTTCAAACTTTGAGATATCTACAGGAATATTATGTGGGATCGGAGCCCAATGTAAGTTATGAATGATGGGGTCATTAGTAGACTTGTATAGATATGGGATATATAAAGTTTCAAAAATAGGCAAAGGCATAGGTGCTCCCAAATTTAACCACGAAGATGCAGGATCACTTGAAGGACCAAGGATTTCTAGCAGGGTAGATCATATTCAACGATAATAGTTTCTTGGTGGTGGCAGTGTGGTCATATAAGGTGGCAGGCCATATGGAATACTAGGCTCGACACCAAAAGACTACTTTCCCCCTTGATAGAAATTTCCCCCTTTACTCAATTATGGTTGACGAGGGGGTGCCAAAATAGATATAACAGGACCAGATTGAGGGATATTTTTGGCCACATAGGTTGCAATAGGTGTGAAAATGACACCGACAAAGTGTCCACTGGGAGGAAACATGTCTATCAATGAAGAACCAAGTTGTCCTTTAAGTATTACAGAGACAAGTATGTCCTTGAAAGGTATGTGTATGTTGGAAACATTGCCCCCAGGAATTGGTGCCTGGGGGTTAGATCTTAGCAAGTAATTCCAACCAAATGGATTGTTGAAGGTGGTCATAGTAACATACCATGGATTTTTATCGGACTATGTTAAATAGCATGTCACTAGGAGTATGAGTTTCATTCTATGGTATTTCCATAGTTGAAAAGAATAAATATGAGTGCATATTTAGACAACATAATATATATTCGTCCATTGTTGGCATTATGATTCAGGTTTGGCGCTATGGCACAGGTGTTGTACTTGATGGAAACTCACTCAAGTGGCAGATCTCTGTTCAAGCTCTCAAATCATAGAAAATGAGATTCCTGCAAGTAAGCCTAAGTAAAGGTGCGGACCCGCAGGTACCCCGACCAAGAAGTGTGAACATACCCGCAGGTGCTCCGTTTAAAAGGTGCGGACGTCAAATTCACTCACTCCAATGCAGAGAAGCACGCACACGTGGGAATCTATATGAATGGTCCATGGTATTTAGCCTGACATGTTTGATCCTATGGTTTTGGTCCATGGTTTTGCATCTAAAATTATTGATCCAAGGTATTGGATTCCTAGTATTGAATACCTATGGTTTTGGACCATGGTTTGAGTAAAGGCTTTCCTATAAAAAGGGAAGGAGATCATTTGGCTATACACCCTTTTTGAATTTTGAATATCTTAAGATCTGAAATTTTGGGTGATTAGTTTGATAACGCTAGATCTAAATCAACGAGAATTCTGTAAACTGTAAGGCGGATCTACTGATAAGTCGTGATCTCATTGGCGCATGATTAGATCTGTGGATCTGACAGTCTATGGCACATTGGAGGACTGATAAATTGGCTCTATTCGGAGGTCCGTAGGCGATCCAAAGCGCAGGTGCGGAGGTACGCAACACAGCAGAAGGCACAGGTGCGGAGGTATGCAGCACAGAACAAGGCACAGTGCGGAGGTACGTAGAGGAACAGAAGGATCAGGTGCGGAGGTATGATGTTAGGTAGACAGTGGAGGTGCGGATCTGCGCAGAGGTACGTAGTGCAGCAGAAGGAGTAGGTGCGGAGGTACGCAAAACAACAGAAGGACCAGTTGTGGATCTGCACAGTTTAGACACAGAAGGGCTGTGGATATTCGCAAGTTTCTACTGGTGAAGTTGCAGACTTTTCTTGAAATATTTGTTGGCTGCCCTTTATCTATTGTTGAAGAGTTCTGGGTTTAGATTACTCGTATTGTTGTTCTGATTACTGCATTCTGAAACGTTATTGGTTGATTCCTTGGTTGATTATAAAAGGAGATTGGGTGATTCATATGTACTTGTTGATTATTTGATGTTCGTGGATCCAGTTTGAAAATTCATGAAACGTGGTCCTTAAAGAAGTAGAAGAGAAAAGGGGGTTGTAGCTCCCTTCTAGGAGAGACTGGAAAACGAGATAGGGTTGTAGCTCTCTGCAGGTTGTAGCCTGCATACTGGTAAAGGACTGCACCAATACAAAATCATTGTAAAAGAAGTTTCTAATTGAAAGAAGATAGAGACATATTGCAGCAGGTGGTTTTCACCCACATTGGGTTTCCACCTTATATCTAGTGTTACTTGGTGTGATTATCTATTTTTCTTGTTCTTTCTCATTATTATATGGTACTGACATACAAACTAATGATCAATATCTGAAGAATAAATTGAAGTATAAATCTGGAAGATATATTGAAAAGAATTTAATAATACTAATTCACCCCCCTCTCAGTATTATTTCCAACAATTGGTATCAGAGCAAGTCCTTCTGAAGAAGCTTGATTGCTTGAAGGAAGTTCTATCATTATGAGAAACTACGAGAGCGAAGCATCAATCAGGCCACCGATTTTTGATGGGACAAACTTCGTATATTGGAAGGTAAGAGTTACTGCCTATCTTCAATTTCTTGGTACAAAAGTCTGGGATATCATAGATACAGGGTATGCTTTTCTATCAGCAACTCCTACAGATCCGGCGGAGAAGAAGAAATATGAAACAAATGCAGAGGCGGTCAATACTCTTCTAGGATGTCTATCTCAATCAGAATTCGTGAAGGTTATGCAGTTTAAATCCGCAAAGGAAATATGGGACAAGATTGTTCTGAGCTATGAAGGAGATGATAAGGTAAAACGAGCAAAACTTCAAACCCTCAAACTTCAGTATGAAAATCTCAGAATGTACAATGTTGAAAGTATGGCTAACTATTTTCTTCGTGCAGATGAGATTGTTAATTTTATGAAAATTTTGGGTGAAGAAATAAAAGAGGCTGTTGTGGTTGAAAAATTTCTAAGATCTTTGTCCCCTAGGTTTGAATCTAAAGTTTCTGTAATAGAAGAAAAAGAGAATCTACAAAACCTTAAAATGTCACAGCTGCACGGAATTCTAACTACTTATGAAATGAGGAAAGGAGGTCCATCAGACAGGAGAGAAGATGCCTTCAAGGCTTCAGGCAAAGAAGAGTACTATGAGTCAGGACACGTGTCAGAAGAAGAAGAAGAATCGAATTTTGTCAGAAATCTTCAACGGGGTACTGGAAGATTCAGAGGTAAGTTACCTTTCAAATGTTTTGCTTGTGGAAGAGTAGGTCACTATGCTGCCAAATGTCCTCATAAGGATAAGATTGACAAGGGGAAGGAACCTGTTAGATGGAACAAGAAACAGAATGCAAATAAGAAAAGCTATTACACTCATGAAGACAATGATGGTCTATCAAATAGTGATGAAAATGAATGAGGTAATAACTATAAACTTTTAATGGCTTTTGAAGATGATGATTACATGGATGCTGTAGATGTGGATGGCTTTTATGAAGAGATTTCTAGACTCAAGACATGTTTAGAAGAAAAGAATGTGATCATCGATACTCTGCAATTTCAACTTGATGAAAAAGAAAAATTCCTTGAAAAGTTAGAATGTGAAATTGTTGGCCTTAGAAAAGAAATTGAGAAAACAAAGGCTCTTAATCAGAAATTTGTTAAAGGATCTGAAACTCTGGATGAGATTATCAATGTACAGCATTCTCCACTAATCAAGACAGGTTTGGGGTATAATGGGGAAACATCTCAAGCATCCACCTCAAAGAGTTATCTTGATGCAACAAGGAGGAATGAGCAAAAGCCCAATGAAGATCACCAATTAAAACAGGGACGAATTACATCAAGAATAAACAAAGACTACCAGGTAAACCAGGGGCAATCCATCTTAAGGGTGAACAAAAGCTACAACCAGCCACAGGTAAAAACTTCTCAATTTGCTTCAAGAATGGATGACAATAGAAACTACAATCATTTGGCTGGTAGATTTGACAATCGCAGAAGTTTCTTCAATGGCCAATGTTTCTCTTGCCATAACTTTGGTCACAAAGCAGCTCAATGTGTTACCTATAAGACAATCATGACTAGAGAAGCTCAAAAACAAAGAAGTATGACTGGCAAAAAGGACCTATAACAATTTTTCGGCTCTTGAAAATGAAGTTGAATGTTCTATTTGCAATAACTTTGGTCATGAAGATTCTGAATGCAGGAGAAGGTTTCAGCAGACAAAGGAACAACCTTCAAACACCAAAAAATGGAGAATAAAGGAACCACAAACAGAAAGATTGGGATAGCTTTTTATGCAGAAGGACATGAAAATCTATGGTACATCGATAGTGGATGTTCAAAGCATATGACAGGTGATAAAGAAAAACTTGAATCATATACTGCTTTAGAAAAGGGAAAGAAAGTTTCTTTTGGAAATGATACTCCGGCAGCCATAAAAGGAAAATGCATTGCTCAGTTGAAAGAGGATGTCAAAGCTAGAAATGTTTTGTATGTTGATGGCTTGAAGCATAATCTACTGAGTGTCACTCTAATGTGCGATCAAGGAACCGAGGTAATATTTCGATCAAATGGATGTAGTGTTCGTGATCTTGATACAGGAAAAACAGTGATCAAAGGCAGAAGAACTCCAAATAACCTATACATATTTGAAGAAGGACAAAAACAATGCTATTTGAGCAAGGATGATGAACACTGGTTATGGCACCGGAGATTGGGGCATCTAAGCTTTTCACAAATAAGGAAAGCATGCAAATACCAAGCAGTTCGTGGTCTTCCAAATATCAAAATTCTAGACAACACCATATGCAAA